>JABUQX010012839.1:20000-27213 GCA_015478945.1 Trachelipus rathkii | reverse complement strand
ACTAGTATATAGTACAAAAGCACTTTTTGATAGTTTTTTCATAAATACAATACTGTAAGATGGTAGTTTTACTAGAAATGAAAATTCATTATAATTCAAGCACCACCCATGAATCCATATCCTTTTTTTTAACATTTATAATTCTGGCATTACAGTTAAGAGTTTGAAAGAGATGAATTTTCCTTTAAAACTTCTGTTGAAATATTGTAGGTACTATTTTATTAGTAGACTCGGATATAATTAATATATAGCTATTAAGGATATATTATAGATATATATATATATAATAGATATTATATATATATATATATATATTATATTATTAATAATAATAGTATATATATATATATAAAATAATAGTAAATATATATATAGATATATAATTATATATTATATATATATTATATATATATATATATATATATATATATATATATATATAATATATATATATACATATATATATATATATATATATATAATATTATATATATATATCCCCTCCCATAAACAAAACCCCAGAAATATTAGGACTTAACCTATGACACACACAATTTATGGATTAATCTGCCCTGCCCTAGCATAATGCGGAATGTGCCAATGATCAACGCAGTCCACCAAATTCGAACCCCTAATTGGGCTAAGGGAGGAGAAGGAATCTTAGGATAGTACGATCACCCTCCAAGAAACCGAGATTCCGCTTTCCCAGGCCTCACAATCTGTCACAGTGATGAGGGTAGAAGGCAAGCACGCCTTGCGGACCAACTTATATTATAAAGTCACAACTTCGTTGTCAGAGACAGAGGACATATGTTGAAGAGTTACTATTGTTGCGTTCACCCCGGACATGGTGTTCCACTTTGCGATGTACAAAATCTAAACTAAAAAAAATAGGAATGAATTGACGATAATCACACTGAGACACCGCGCCTTAGATTATTATTCACTTGGATTGCACTAAAACACCCCCATCCAACGAGTAACTCTACGATGACACGTTACATCGCGTTCCTTAGTCTGCTCTTACCCTGCGACCATGGAAAGATGAAATGTGTGTGGCACTCCTACGATTCTTACATATGTCTACCAGGTATAAAAGGCGATGTCGAAAGGAATGATGTTCCAAAGTCTCCTTCCAATGTCAACCAAATCTGTGATGTTTTTCGGGCCAAATAATTCACACGTCCAAGCACCTACTTCTCCTAAAAGCAGCGCAGGGTAGCCTAATTATTTATCGTTGCCCACACCGGAGCCATAAAAGTTGATTCTTAAGTATAATGACATCTAAACAACAGATTTGCCACCCCTCTGGCCCACCCCAATACGAGTTCATTTGGCGCTCCCGGCGACGTACGTCCATAAATGCTAAGCTAAACACGAGCCTACAGGAAGAGCCACACGCAGAAGAGTAAATCAGTAATAAGAGTTAGCTGGAAAATGTACATAGCCCCTGCCCAAATTTCCCCTATAGAAAGAAAAACTACTTTGTCCAGAAGAGCCAAATGACCTCGCAGAGCAGACTCAGGTTCACCAGCCCAAAGCTGTATCTGGTGCAAAAGCCATATAGAGAAGGTATAGGAATGTACGTAAAGCATTGTATGAATGGCAGATAGTCTGTTACCCAGTGGGCTCGCTCTATTTTCGTTGTTAAAGTCATGTTAGCACGCAGATATTGGTTTCTATAAATGGTGAAGCAAGTAACTGGAAAACCATTCAGTGTACTGAGTTTTAATCATTTACGAACCGGCATATTTGATGCCAGAATGTAGTAGGGAAGTATGCTGACAATTAGGAAATGGATGGCTTGGAGGTGCAATCTGAACATCCTTGGTGTTGATGTGAAGGGACCGTTATAGTCTTAAGTTGCTTGGAGGTTGCGGATGAGTGGGTATGTCGTCTCGCTCTTATCCCGACCGCCCTTAACTGGCTTGGTATAGTATTGAAACTGCTAGGCCAGAGTAAAAGTATAGATCTAGATTAAAAAGTGTCTCAGTCCTTAATGGACAAATGTAAGGCGTCCTTTTGTTAGGTTCCCTGTGTTAGTAAGAATTCTTTAATGAAGGTCGACTGAAGCTATTAGGAAGTGTTGTATTGAAGAAGGTCGAGAATAGAAATAATCGAGAATACATGTGATGTTATTGTGAGGTCATTTGAGTGAATGAATGATAGGGAGAGCCTTGGAAGCGGAATTGAAATTTGCGTTTTGGTCGTGAGTGGGGAGAGGTGATGTGTTGGGAACGACCGGGGACGGAAGAACCGAAAGAAAGAGAAAAGGGGAATTGATAGTCAGGGAATGGAAGGAACAAAATCGGTGGAAAGTTCACGGCCTAGACCGGAAAGGTATGTCTGTGATTACAGGACTCGTAGAGTGTGAAAGGGCGAGTTTGTGATAGTGGGGCTCAGGATGTAAGCGCTGTGCCTATGCTAATGGAACCCCCATCCAGTCTGACGGAGTGAACAAGGAGAAGGTCCGATCGAGCTAGTGAAATGGTCTGAGCTTTCGGCAGACCCACTTTCTCAGTGAGGTTGATAGCTACCCGATGTGCATCTGTGTAAGCTCAGAGGGATTGGGATTAGATGTATTGACAAAGGATGTGGATAGGAATGAAATCTATGGGTAGGAAGGACAAGAACTGAAGATAAAGATAGAATAGTGAAAGGAGGAGAGAAGAGGAGAAAAAAGGACTGAAAAGGGTAGAGAAGCGAAGGAAGATAATAGAGAGGATAGGAATAGAGTCCTCAGAAGGTAGAGGAACGGAGGGCGAGCAGAAGGGAAAAATTAAATTCGGAGCTGAGGATACATTAAGAAGGTAGGAGAACGGTTGTGGAAGTGGGGGTTGGTACATGACGCTCCAAGTGATTACAGTGGTGTAGAGGGGCCGATGGCCGTACAGACAATAGTGAACGCGGGACCATAGCCATCCCGCCCGGACACCGGGACCGGGGGCCGTGTAGACCGGTGATCGACCGGGCCTGGGAGGACCAGGGAACCGTAACCGACCAGCGGCCGTGAGGGGCTAACCCAAGGGCGTGGCAACCCCAAAGTGTAGGGGACGTGAGGTATGTCATACCCGAGGAGGAATAGCCCTCAAGTGCCTCAAGGCGTAGCAACGCTAGTCACCGATAGGACACGCTACCGCCGTAAAGCCCCGACGGTACGCTCTCCATCCGCCTCCTCCGATCTCACTCCCCCAGCTATGGCCTACCCCCGGCGGCCCTATACCTGGCAACCCCAAGTCACTCACTAATACCCGATCGCACACCTCTACTCCATACCGTCTAACCCCAGCTATATGGATACCTCGGCCCGCAGCCCTGATATCACTTTGGACACAAGAAAGTAAGCAAAAAAACGGTACAGATATTTTCATAATAATGTACCTGGTAGGTTCTTCTTGTATATATACTTATATGGTTAAGTATACTGAAGTATGAATTGATATAGAGTATATATAGTTAGGCTTGATTTATTTTAACTAAATTATAGAGTTGTAGTAATGAATAAATATCGAGAATTATAATATGTTCGATTATCATTGTTATACATACAGTAATGTTGGTACTGGTGTTAGTCTGAGAACGTCTGTCAGGTGATGTCGGATTAGGCAGATCACAAAAAAACCCCACGCCAGGCCGGTAGCTGTAACAAGGCTGATGCTGAAATTAGTGCGTAATACTCGCGGTAAAAGACAGAACAGACAGATAGTGTACTGGAGAAGAGATAATACAGACAATGAGACGTTGAGACGCAGACCGAATTATATATATGTAAGCCGGATCCCCAGGAATCTGCGCAAAAAGTAAGAAGCACAAGATATGGCTAAAGAAGACGCGCAAAGATGAAAAAAGGTATAAGGAGTAGCCAACTGACGACACAAAGTTTAGCGTATGTATTCAAGAAGGAGGTTTAGATGCACTGTATATATGTGGAGTTGTTGTTACCAAGAAGACATGTTAGAGTGGAACAAAATAGAGGGGGCAATCGTTTTTTTTATTAATATCGAGACTTTTGGCATATAATGTAAGAAATTAGAAAGCCACTTTTCTATCATTGGTTTAGGGTTGAGATTGTAGAGTACAATTACATAGATAGTAACATGTTGAGTGGATGGGACAGGTTCCAAAGGCTTTGAATTGTCCGATGGCTGTAGTATGAGTCTGATGTGATGGGATTTGGTTGAAACGTCACCAATTAATGTGTGGACATGGGGGGGCGAGACTGGAGCATATGTTCATAGACTAATGATTTACGGCTCCTTGTGTTATGGGAAAAGTCCAAACGTGTGATTGGCAGTATATCGGATGGAGATTTTGAGGGTGATGTTGAAGTGAAATATAGACATCGTTTATGTCTATAACATTATCTCTGGAGTTTGTGTTAAAAAGTTTTGGAAAATAAGTTACGATATATAATGAGTTACATATATTAATAGTGAAGATAATATATACTATGTATAGTTAATAGATTAATAGATATATTGTATTGAATCTACTCCAGCATATTTGTTAAAAGTATATAGTAGATCTTATGATACAGACATAACCTTATTTTCATAAAGTAATATATTTTATAATGATAAAACATAATTATAACTGATTATTTGATGCTCAGTGCAACTTAAAGTATAAGTATGAAGATGTGGTTAATCAGTTGCATTTATTGCCCCAATATATATTAATTCGTAAAGCTAACCAAGAATTCTTATCAACGTAATTGAGAATAAAAATCATCGACGTTCCGCACGACATAACGGCTACTCGACATGCAACATGTACAACTATATGATTAACCCATTTTACAAAATAGCTGATATTTATAGGTGTGTGTACCTTAATAACTAAGCTAGAAAAGAGCCAATTTGCAATGTCGTAGGTTTCCGCGCAAAATATAATATTAGGTAGCTATAGTGAATGTCGCCTAATATCAGCCGCGAACCAACAGCACTCCTATGCCCCTAAGGTAGACTACGTACGAGTGACTCAGTTTTCAAGGTATAACTAAATTGCCTCACGCAGGTCCGCGACACAGATTGATCGTTACTCAACATCATGGCCACGGCTAACCCTGTGGAGTGAAGAGCAGAGCAGACTGTCCCACAGAAAGGTTCAACGTGCATACAAGCACCTGATTACGAGTAAATGGTATTCTCCTACATCGTTAAAGACTTATGTCATTATCTCCACTTTCTAATATATTCTGAGTTCAATATTATAAGTCATCGCACTTTGTGAGCTCATGTACACCTCCTAAATTGCTAAGAATGCTACTAATCATTAAGTGAATTTATGTAGATACCAAGTGCTGGCTCATAGTCTCAGATAAGGATCTAGATATGAGAATTGATTTTAATCATAATAGATTCATATTATCTTGATAAACGTTACTGATCGTGGAGTGCGGCAGAGTGGTCATCCAAAAGTCCTGACGACTCATTAAAGAGTACTAACATATTCTAAAATAAAGTTTCGTACTCTCAGAAGTTAACCATCATTCATCTAAACGTTCTATCTCAACTAACAGACTCCTTCTCACATCAGCTCTTACTGATATCGCCGATAATAGACTACTTCGTTGCGTGCGTTCTGATCGCTGTCACCTCACTCAGTAACAATAAATATTTACTGTGGTATGCGTTAGTGCATTATAAGCATATGTTAGAGATATTTTTCTTTATAATATAAACCAGCTTTAGTATGCATATACTGTGTTTATATTATAAATGCACTGAGCTTATTGCAAAAGTAGCAATATATTGACTGATCTTGGACTTATAATTTCCTTGAGCTATACTTAGGAATAAACAGACATTGATATAAGAAATGACTGTATTGGAAGAATTAAATCCTCAATGTTGTTTACATAATTACGCCAAAGAGCAAGGCAAATTATTTAAACTTTATTGTTTACCATGTATCTTGCTCAGACCACTAATTTGAATCATATACATTGTCTTTCAGTTGATAAAATTAGCCTCGCTTTTAACACAGGTATAATATAAAATATTCTTAGACTCCCTATGCTGATATAATCAAAAATGTGCCTAAGGTATCGCACAAGCTTGGTTCAATTATTTAAAAAAAGACATACATAAAACAATTAGTGTATAATGAGAGAGTTTGCACATTAGAGCACAACAAGGAATGATTTCTGGGTTTTATTGAAGGTTAAGAGCTATGGGAGAAGAGGACTGAAGGATGAGAAATGTTTTTCTGGTAGAAATTTGATTGCTTAGACCTTAGAGATAAATAATAAGTCTACAAAAAATTGTAATTCTCTTGATAATACTGAGACCAATAAATTCATTTTAGTAGACCATGGATGAGAGACAAGGGGACAATATGAAAATTAAGAAGGAATGTAATCTTCATGTAAGAAAACATTTATTCAGTAATAGTGTTGCCAATTTTTGGAATAGTTTGCCACAGGAGGTGGTTGAGCATGTCTCACTTGCAACATTTTTGAATGGACTGGATATAGGTATATGGGTGGTTTGGGAATCAAATAGTATATTTTGACCTAGCAAAATTGGCTTGTTTTTAGTTTAGATATTAAGGTTAAAACTATATTTGTAATGAATAGTCATGTTAGGGTAGATCTACAGATATTCGATTTTTTTGCTGATAATCGTTAAGTTTATTGGAAATGTGTTACCAAATTTTATATATATATATATATATATATATATATATATATATATATATATATATATATATATAATATATATATATATATATATATATATATATATATATATATAAACTGCTGGAGAAACTAATATTAAAAAAAATATCCCCACACATCACCCTCCCAGAATTCCAACATGGATTCAAAGGCAATCATTCAACAACAACAGCCCTCACCTCCCTCACACAACACATAATTAATGGCTTCAACCAATCCCCATCACACAGATCCATACTTACAGCCATCGACATTAACAAAGCCTTTGACACTGTCCCCACATACATCCTTATACAAAAAATTCTTCAATCCCCCCTAGAAAACAATGATAAAAAGTGGCTTTCAAATTTCCTTACCAATAGATATGCCAAAGTCCTCCATAAAAACACCCTCTCACACTCCATTAAACTACAAAACGGCGTACCACAGGGCGCCATTCTCTCTCCATTCCTCTTCAATCTCTTTACAGCAGATCTGCCCACCCCTACCAACCAATCCACCAAACTAATTACTTACGCAGACGACATCAGT
>JABUQX010012839.1:5000-15000 GCA_015478945.1 Trachelipus rathkii | reverse complement strand
GAGTCGGTATCCAATTTCACAGAACAGAGTTCATTACATGCGAATACGCCTAAAAATCTTCTTTCGTTTCCGAAGGCGTTTAATATTTCTTCTTCATTCATCATTAATAATTCAAGATTATATTTCGTGTTCTGTCAATCTCGATGATTTGAGGATGCTCCAGATACACCAGAACAGAGATTGAGGATGTCAAACTTTGGTCCAATAAGGCGCAATTCCTAAAGTTGCCGTTTCTTAGGATATTGAGATGATAAACATTACAAGCTGAAAGATCAGCAGTGAGATTCATATTGCATATAAATTACTGATTTTCAGCATAATTCTTTGAGATCAACAACCGTACGTTTATCGCTGCATGATACGTGTTTGGCAAATAATCGTTAAAAAGGCGTGAAGCATTGGGAATGTGAGTCTTCATATATGCATCTCATAATCACGACCGATAAGGGTTGACCATTCCACATGTAAAACTGACCCTCAAGCGAAATGGGTAAAATTTAAGGGTGACTTTCCATTAGTTTCCAGAATATGCCGTCCGTGTTCTACAATTCCATTATACCTTCTGAGGTAAGCTCCCATTGACTATGTTAGGTATATTAATGCTCGATAACCCTTGGGTAAAGTTAAAAATTTTAGTTTCAATTCTCTTGATTGGGTATTTTGCTGTATCAGTCAAAAGAGATTTCTCTATTTCCATATGTTTAATGGGAGATAATTTCACTTTACGTACATAAAGATATGCATCCAGTAATTTAAAGATAGGCTTTGGAGACCTAGTGTTTATAAAAAATAACTTTTAACATTAAGAGCAAATTCAGGTGTAGATCTAGTTAACCTGATACGCGTATCCACAGATGGTAGAATAAGTCTTTCCTGAGAGAATATATCACCATTTACCCGTCCATAATATTCATAGGTGTTATTTTTAGATTTACCAGCATGGGTTCTGTGGTTCTCCACATCTTTTAAATTGTAATATCCACAAGATTGTAGATGAGATTCCTTCGCATCTTGAGAATAATTTAATAAAGTTTCAATATAACTTCGATAAGGGTAACTTGCTGCTGATGCTCCTAGAGATGTTTCATTTAAAAATACCTCAAGTTGATTAAAACACGTATACAGGAAATTTGTTTCGGTGGATACTATGTGATCGCTTCCTGTGAGATCTGAACCATCTTCGTTTACTAACTTAGTCTTTAGATATAAAAACACATTCGAAGGGTCAAGATATTGATCAGAAGTGCCAGGAATATTGAAATCGAGAGGTACATCTGTATTTGTGATTGAGTGAACGGGATTAATACTAATAAAGTTGGATTCACTCACACTAATCTGTGTAGGGTTCACAGAGAAGAGATCCAATTCACTCTTACAACAGTCTGGACTGGAGGGATGGAGGAAATGCATCTTGCTGGCACAATCACTGGACGTATAATGATGAGAGATCTGTTTAAACATTCCTTATATACAAAATAGTTACAGGTTGCCCCTGTTTATGTGAAATAGTTGCCATTCAGCATCATTATTAAAGGGCAAACACATCAATGCACTTTTTCTTTAATGGTCCTTTCCTATTCCTCTTTATAGGTTTTTTACGATGACCTACACCTTGACCAGTCATCTTACGTCGTATTTTTCGTTTAACATCATCTAACATTTCATCAGAAGCATCGGCTAATCGACGTTTTACAGCTGTTCGAGGGTCGATACCGCCCATGATATCCTGGAAAGTATCTATACCGTCCTAGCTGCTTTTTTAGCAAGATATTTACCTCCTGATTTAAACAAAAAGGGGATAGCACGTCTGAACAACGAAGCAAAAAATCCACCTAAACATTACCCTCTTTTCATTCGTTAAACCCCTGAAGACTCGTCTCTTTCCGATTATTATTATTTAAACGGAGCTCCTTCTAATGTGTCTTACACTGCTGTTCCCAGTCGGTGAATGGCAGTATGGCTTACTTCTACAGCTCTAGTTATAAATTACGAATCGAACTTCAGTTGGTTCTTACTCAATGGTTAATTTTAGTGAAACATTAGGAAAACCTTATAACCTCTTTTCCTTTAGGAAAATGAAACTACTCTTAACAAAGGATGCTTTAGATATTCCCACGTACTGATGGTCTATAATATCTGTATAAACATAGGCCATACCAGGATCTTGAAACATCTTAGAAGGCATGCATACAAAATGTAATGAAGTCACGGTGTCATTTTTTGTGACATACTCTTCCATCGTTGGTATATAATGCATTAGAGCCTTTAGAGGTGGTTTATTATTTCGCGATATTTTGTATATATGTGAGTAACAACAATTACGAAACCAAACTGAAGGGCGGAAAATAAATAAACTTATATCTTTCAGGTTCACGTCCTTATGAGATTTTAATGTGATTAACACGTTATCTTCGTTAACAGGTTTATTAACAAGAAACACTAAATCTTTACATAATTCACTTGCTTCAAATTTTTTGTTTAAGTCTATGAACACTTCGGTAAGCGATTTATAGAGACCATTGTTTATTGAATAATTTTCGTAGAAATATGTATTCTTGCCTCGTTTGAGGGTTGCCGTACTAGCGTTACTTTTTAATACATTTTTAACATTATCAACATTTCTAAATATCGTAAACGCCAAATTTGTAACAGGTATATTCTCTATACCAACATCGAGAATTATTTCACTTAATCCTGCTTCATACAGTTCTCTATCGAAAGTTATAGGTTCAATAACTCTGTGTATAGTCTGTATATTTTATTGTCCGATGTAGATCACATAAGAAGCGATGAGTGCACCGTTAAGAATACGAAATGATCTTCACTCTCCATGTTCACAATGTAAACTGATCAATGTTTCCTAATTTCACTAGCATTTATAACTGTTAAACTTCATAGGGTAACCTACCCATTTGACAAGATACTGTTTATTTTACCTTTCCCTTTAGATCTTAATATTTTTCTATTTTATACTCATGACTCTTAGGATCAAACTGTATTTTCTGTATTTCTTTTTTATAAAACCCTCTTTTTATTCTCTCTTCATCTAAATCTTCGAGATAGTATAATTTTAACCTGTCTCTAGGGAATTCTCTGATGGTCTCTACTTTAAAAACTTCTCTCGACCATCCAGCTTCATACCCTTTTCTGAAATTTTCGTCAGTCCTGGATACTCTTACATAATCTCCAACTTTAACACCCGTGTTATCTTTTATTTTTCCCTTGGGGATGATAGGCACAGCAGGTTTCGTCTTCACCATCTCTATAGGGGTATTCTTAAGTGTTTGATGAGACCGGTTATAAGAGTAAGCCAAGTCCTGTAGTATATCTATATATTTAAATGTATTCATCTTCGTGAAATACCTATGCATTCTTTCTTTTATAGTTCTTTGTACTCTTTCAACTATTGCGGCTTTATTAACTGAAAATGTGTTGTAATACCCTATATCATACTCAGTAATTATTTCTTGAAACTCTTTACCTAAAAATTCTGTACCCTTATCTGTCCATATCATTTTGGGATATCTGTTATCATTATTTATAATTTCTCTGACTGCTGTAGCAACTGTCTTTGATTTTTTATCTTTTAAAACCTTTAACCATAAGTATCTGGAATATACATCTATCACAAAAAGAATATATCGATACCCTTCATTGTAAGATTTATATTTTATCATATCGGTCAAATCTAATTGCCATACGCTATCTAAATGATGGGCTATAGTTTTCCGTGTAGGAAATTTTTTTCGTATAGGTTTATGAAGGGTAAAAGCATCCTCACCTTCTAAATATTTTTTCAATTCTTTTTTACTAATTTGAGGAAACTTTGAAGCAAACCTTGAAAAACCCCCGTAACTGTATGGTTGTTTCACATCAAAGTAATATTTATCGACCGCTTCTTAGCCTCCATGATTCACAATGACATTAACAATAAAAATTTTATTCATTTATACTGAAAGGTTATATAAAAAAATCAGATGTATATATGAAGTATTTTATTTTTAATTACAAAATAATATTAACTATTTTAAATTACAAGTCTAAAAACATAGCAAGTGTATACAGAAAGATAACATAGAATATATATACATAATTTTAAATTACAAATAATACAATCATATAAAAAAAATCATAATAAATAATCAAATGCTAATCCATTTTGATACTTTGTATGGATTTTTTCTTATTCGACTCGTTCTTGATCGCAATGTACCTCTATTTATCAACTTTGATCTATCCGACGCAAAAGAGGTACCAGCAGGACTTGCATCAGGTCTAGGCGTCGTTGGAATATTATCCAAATCCGCTAATCTTTGTTTATTCATGATTAAACTTCTTGGAAAATTAATAGTCTGAAGTTCTTGTTTGATCCTGTTCCATCCTGTCACTGGAGCCTTCTTCCATTCACGGGAGAGATCAGATATCAAGTCAACAATATTCGATCCAAGTATTGTTTCTCCATCAATAATGATTTGACCGAGATCATCCCATGTAATCTGATCTTTTAAAATATTATATAGAGCTATACCCGTTTTCTTACTCCTCACTGGTAAGCTTTCCTTGAGTATATGTCTAAAATTAGCTTCTCTTTTCACCATAGGCTTAGTATCTGTTGTTAGAGTTGTATCTTCCTTGGGTGATTTTAATAAAACTTTTAAATCTACTAATTTTTGTATAGCATTTTGATATAGGATTCTTTTTTCATGAATGTTTACATTGGAGTTTAATATTTGTTGCAGTTCCTTCTCATAATTATTTATCTGTTCAACTTGAGGATCATATAAACTCAAAGGCTGCTGTTGAATCAATGGGTGATAAGGATTATATCCGATCTGATGCTGATTGATGTCTATTGAGCGTTCAACTGTTGTTGTTGTGGCTGTTGTTGTTGCTGTTGTTGTTGTTGCTGTTGTTGTTGCTGTTGTTGTTGTAGAGGTAAGGTTCCTGTGTTATATTTCAACTTCTCATAATCGTTGTAGGGTAAAACCGCTACCTTCTTCATCATTGAGCAAGCCACTTGGTTATCAAAGGAGCTATAACGGAAAAGAGTAAAGGTAGGAACACACCACCACCTTTCTGTAATAGCTTCTTTTTATTTTTAAGCTTTCTTACGTTAGCAGCCAGTTTTTTAATGATGTTTCTGTGACGGCGTAACTTTATCTTCTGAGCTCTCTTTAAAGGAACATTTCCTTTTATAAGATTTAGGCATACTTCAGCTATACATTGTATAAATTTTTCATCTTCACAGACCAGTTTACGTTTTTCAGAAAGTTTCAGGGTTTTAAATTTTCTCATAAGAGGCAAATAATCTGCTACTAGAGTACTCATTATTCAGGTATGTATACTGTCTCAATCTCGTTAGGTAAGATATTTGTACGCAGTAACACTCTATGCGTGTTCTTAGGATGAAGCTCACAGAGTAAATAACCATGAGGTATAGATGTAACTTCTTTATATACTTTTAAGAACTCTTTACGTTGAGTAGGGAACATTTGGGTAGCCACAACATTGACCTGACTCATATCCCTTCTTTGTCCAAACAAGATTAAATACTGCGTGTTTAAAGACACATCCCTCATATACTTATTCTGATGAAAGATATTCTGTGTTATAAAAAATACTGTGATGTTTAAATGATGCGAGTAAACTGTGAAAGTTTCGGCTATAGCCTCATTCAATTTATGCATCAAATCATCAAGGATTATAATTTTATGCCCTGGTAAACATTGAAGAGCTTTTATGTCATATAACCCTTCGTGAAATTCGATTACATCTTTGTAGTCTTTAAACTTTTCTTGGTAAACATTGTAACACCATATGATTTTAACAGGCTTTTGTTCGAAAATCTCGACCTCTTTTAAAATGTTTAATAACAGAAAGGTTTTCCCGCACCCTGTAGGACCAGACACAAGACAAGTAGCTGGAGCCCGGAACATAAATTTACTAACGTCCATTCTAGATTGATACCTGATCACTAATGAATAAGAAAAGGTTTTGCGTTTATGTATAAATGGTTTGTTAAACTCATTAGATCAATAATAAAAGATCACAAACTGTCAGAAGGCGGGCAGGTGGGGCATTGGATGTAGTTTGATTTACTGATTACTGCTTGCTATATAAAAACATGAAATTTTTACATTTAGAACATAGGTACTTTACAGGTGTAAAGTGTGAACTTTGTTATGTAGTAGTTATTCGTACGTATTGGTGTTGTTAGGTGTTGTGATGCACATATATATTCTTAGTTCAGGTCATGTTTTGTTAGCTTTATTGTTGTTGTTGTTTGTGTTGTTGTTGTTGTTGTTTTGTTTTGTTGTTGTGCTCGAACGAGAATATTTACCCTTTTGAACTGATATGGTTCGTTCGTATTGTATTCTTTTTTACTTTCTTCTGATTGGTTGAAAGAAAGAATCTCGTTACCTATAAGGGTTGTTTATACATACGAATTTCCCCAGTAAGACATTTTTCGCTGTACTGATACGATGACCTCTCGTTCTGCTTCTACAGACGTCCTCTTTACGAGGATCTTTGTAATACCCAACGATGTATCATTTACATTTTTTCGTAAAACGAATGGAGAGCAATATATTACCTGTATTCCAATTGGTGGTGCAACTAATATACCTTTAATCATAACGGTTGAAGAATTCCTCAAGATTATCGACAGCCTTGAAGCTTGGCTAAAGGCTGAGTATGTGTCATCTGTGACATCGTCTCTTGATGAAATCAGAGGTGACAGCTTGAGCGGCTATAATAGAATAGATGTTGCTTTCACTGCATCTGATAATGTTAAAAGTATTGATGTACGCAACTATTGGAAACCCTATGATGCTAACACATTCATGCGTACGTGTATAGGTTTCACTGTTCAGACATCTGCAAATATAATGGCTTTGTTTGATATGAAAAACGACTTAAAGTATCATCTTAAAGTTGTTGCTATACTCGAGGACTTAATTCAAATAGCTCATGGTGTAATCTACGATATTTACACCGAAACATATGGATTCCCGTATAATGCAGTATACAGAAATGCCTTAATAACTATCAACCAGGATACGTTTACTTCTCGCTGGCGGGAGCGAGTGAGTGCTGTTGAACCGAAATATGCAGAAAAATGGTTTAGTGCAGCAAGTTGTATTTATGCTTACATCCTTTCGGATGGTGTTGAATCTCTGGAGAAACATATAGAACTTGCTCAATTTATACAGAATCCTATGGCCACCTGATTAGATGGTTTAATATATTTAAAAACTTATATGTATGAATGTAATTATTTATTTAATGTTCTTTTTATTGGAAATTATATGTTATACACATGAAAACTTTTTTAATGTCCCGCTTATGTACGCTTTGTTGTTTAAGATGTTAGGGCCGTAATATATATTATATATATATATATATATAATATATATATATATTATATATAAGATATATATATTATATATATATATATATATATATATATATATATATATTATATATATATATATATATATATAAAACCTCTCCCGCGTCGGGGCGCGCCGCGGGCGCGCCTGCGGCCGCGCACGCGTAGGATCGAGCCGGCGCGCGCGCCTGCGGGCGCGCGCCACGCGCCCGTTTCGCGGCGGATTGCACTGGCTGGCGCGCCCGCGGCATCGACCAGGAGCCTGATGATGATACCTTCTTGCTTATGAGGGAGTCTCAAACATCCTTAGTCGAACTCTACATCCTATAAACATATATTGTAACACAAATGTATTATTACACAAAATATTTAATAACTCGACACCGCACCGGAGCCAGCACCGTTGCAGCTGTCAACTCCTACTCCTCTGAGTGCAGATTCCTTCTCCATCTCTTTCCTTCTTTATTCTTCCTTCAGCCTTCTTCCTTCGACCTCTGTTTTTCACTCTGTGCTCTTTTTTCAGTCGGCGAGACCCCAATAATGGGGGCTGCCTAGACACCCTATACGGACTTAAAACCATCATATTCGAACTCTACGAGCCTCGATAACCCTTATAACACACCAAGATTGTTGTTTACGAATCGTTTATTAATCGGCACCGCGAGTGCTCCAGCACCGGGTGGCCGACGCCAACTCCACAGATTCACATACCAAGTATTCTTTAGAATTCAACTTGAATCCTCTCACCCAAATTCAGCCAATTACCAAACACGTCGATTTTTAAAAGGGGGTGGGGCCCCCTCGGGGGCCCCCGGGGGGCATAATCGTCTACGACGAAAGGTTGCCTCCCCATCTAACACCCCTCCAAATTTTAGCCCGATACATAACTCTAACTTATATATATATATATTGGACTCAGAACCGGATGCGAAGAAGAAACCTCGGTGGAAATAATAACAAAAATAATAATAATAATAATAATAATAAATAATAATAATAATAATAATAATAATAATAATAATAATAATAATAATAATAATAATAATAATAATAATAATAATAATAATAATAATAATAATAATAATAAATAATAATAATAATAATAATAAAAAAAAACTTCAGAAGCTGAGCCGGAGTCGGAGCCGGAGTCGGAGCCGGAGTCGGAGTCGGAGTCGGAGCCGGAGTCGGAGTCGGAGTCGGAGTCGGAGTTGGAGTCGGAGCCACAGTCGGCTCGAAATTGAGATCACTCCGTGATCTCAATTTCTTCGAACTAATAATAATAATAATAATAATAATAATAATACAAACAAACACAAACAAACACAAACAAACACAGACAAACATAGACAAACATAGACAAAACCTTCGGTTTTGTCTGTTTGTCGGATTGATAGACCTGTCGGTCTATCAATCCTCCATATAACCCTAATATATCTCTATTCATTTATATAGAAAAAAGTGGTCGCCCAACTGGCTGACTTACTACTTATGTCTATATCTATGTCTATGTCTATGTCTGTGTCTGTGTCTGTGTCTGTGTCTGTGTCTGTGTCTGTGTCTGTGTCTGTGTCTGTGTCTGTGTCTGTGTCTGTGTCTGTGTCTGTGTCTGTGTCTGTGTCTGTGTCTGTGTCTGTGTCTGTGTCTGTGTCTGTGTCTGTGTCCATGTCCATGTCCATGTCCATGTCCATGTCAATGAAAATCGGCTGGCTAGTTCACCAGCTATATCTTGAGAATTAGGGGAAAACCATTGGTAGTGGTAAACTTTAAAATCAAGAATGATGGTTTCAGAGAAAAGTAAAGAAGAGAGAATGTGTTCTAATTTGGTGTTTCTAGTCGAAGAATTTAGGATAATTAGTCGAGTTAGGAGACAGCTATACAGAACAGATGAATTTAGTAATAGATTGACAGGATAGTTTAAGCGAGAAGGAACACACGAGAACAAACAACATGATTGCGCATATAGGCGCAACAACCTCCTTTGACTGAAAACTGAGGATTGAGAGAGTAAAAGGGAACAGCCTAGAGTTCTTTTTCAGAACGCTCAAACAACTAAATTTCGGTAGAATAAGAAATGGAGTTTACAGGATGAGGGGTGGTGTTCAACAAAGGAGAAAATGGTGTAAATGATGCGAAGTTTGCAGAAATATTTAAAAAAAAATACGTTTATCAGAACATGCCGGCAATTCCTTGACGGCACCAAATCCAACACCGGGGACAGTTAATTCCCAAGTTGTGGTGATGGGAAAGAGTTGGATGAGTGGCTACTTTTTTAAAAGTCCCTTTTCGCTTCTCCGAGGCTAATCGTGTGGTTGGCGTTTTTGATTTTTCCAAAGGAAAGTGTTATCTATTAATATTTTTAATGAAGGTGTGTAAAAAAGTTAGCCTACTTAATGTAAGAAGAATGTGATATGAGCTCAAGGGAGAATATTTAACACTGGGAGAGCGCTTGGATTACCCTAGCATTCATTATATTCCCAAATAATATATTTATAATATAATGTATATATATAATTATATTTATATATATATATAATAATATACTATATAATATTATTATATATTATTATTATAATATACTCTATATATATATATAATATATATATATATATT
>JABUQX010012838.1:15000-25000 GCA_015478945.1 Trachelipus rathkii | reverse complement strand
ATATTTCTTCTCTGGTGTGCTATTCTAATCTATTCTTAACAGGTGATGAATTATTATTATTAAAATATAATAATATATATATATATAAGCTCATCATATATATACTTATTAATATATATATATTTATAATATAAACATAAATTATATTATATATATATAAATATATTATATATAATAGATTTATAATATTTATAATATATGTATTATAATATATATATGAGCTCTAGTACATATATAGTATTATGTAAAATAAAAATAACATATCTATATGTAATAAATACAGTATAAAAATCTATATCCACGGTCATGTAATATGGCTACTATCACTATATTATTATATATAATAATATATAATTATATATATATAAGGATATATATAGTATTATTACATATTGAGAGAATAGAGACATTTTAATTATTCATATATATATATATAATATAGATAATATAATATTAATATATAATATAATATATATTAATATATATATATATAAACATATATAAATATATACTACACATTATATATATACTAATTATAATTATTAAATACTAACATATGGTATATTTTATGTATACCTTACTATAAATCGGCTTATTAATATTATTAGGTACTACTATATATATATTATTCCTCATATATATATATATATAATATATTATTATAATACTTTGACATATATATATATTAACATATTAGTATTATATTATATATAGTATATACTATAATATATATATATATCATTTCATATATATATTATATACATTATACTATATATATATATATTTATCTTATATAATACATATAATATATATCTATATATATATATACGTATTTTACTTTAATAGTGAGTGTATATAACCTATATACCCCTAATAAATAGTATTTTAATTAATAGTATACGTACCTATATATTTATAATTAGAATATATATTATATATATTATAATATAATATAGTATATCATAGTCTCCATACCCTATAAAGTTAACGGTATATATATATTTTATATATATATAATATATGAGTATTATATTATTACAAAAAATAATATTACTGTGTAGAGTGAGTATATATAATATATTATATATATTATATATAGTATATAGATATATATTATAATATATATATATATATATATATATTATATACAATTATATATATATATATTATATATATATATATAGTATTAGATATAATCTATGATACTATATTAGTAATATATATTATATACAGCGGCTGTAAGCATGGATTTTTTTAAATCTGGGAGGCTAACACGATACTTTTGGCAGGTACAACTAATATAAGAAAAGGGAGTATAATAAATAATATATATATCATATATTACTATGCAAAATGATTGTTATTCTATTAGATATATTAAAATAAATAAATCAATAATAATATATATATTGTATTTTTCATATATATATGGGCATTCGTTTACAAAATAATGTAAATTATAAATGCAATATGTGAGAGAGGCAGAGCAGCAGAAGAGATGAGACGAGAGGAGAGAGAGAGAGAGAGAGAGAGAGAGAGAGAGAGAGAGAGAGAGAGAGAGAGAGAGAGAGAGAGAGAGAGAGAGAGAGAGAGAGAGAGAGAGAGAGAGAGAGACAGACAGAGACAGAGACAGACAGAGACAGAGACAGATACAGAGAGAGAGACAGAGACAGAGAGACACAGAGAGACACAGAGAGACACAGAGAGACACAGAGAGACATATAGACAGAGAGACAGAAGACAGTTACAGAGGCACAGAAACAGAGACAGGACAGAACAGTACAGACAGACAGACAGACAGACAGACAGACAAAGCAGAGAGATTTCAGCCTAAAGTCATAATAGGCGAGCCTCATTTTATGAAATTTCTTCTCGTAATTCTATAACTGTGTCATTTGACTACATTGCCATTTTCGATCATGTGGCCAGGCAAAATATTTCCGGCTTCAACAGATTATAAGGTTTCTATTTGGAAGTATTTGATTATATTTCAGTTCATTATTAGGAGTATCAGAGCCTCCTATGATTCTACGCTACTGATATATATATATATATATATATATATATATATATATATATTA
This sequence comes from Trachelipus rathkii, assembly GCA_015478945.1. Taxonomy (NCBI): domain Eukaryota; kingdom Metazoa; phylum Arthropoda; class Malacostraca; order Isopoda; family Trachelipodidae; genus Trachelipus; species Trachelipus rathkii. The sequence goes on along the minus strand of JABUQX010012838.1, from coordinate 22,919 downwards.
TATAATATACTATATATATATATTATCTATTATATATATATATATACTATATCTATAATATATATATATATATATATATATATATATATATTTATATATATATATATATACATAGATAATAATATAATATATATATAATTTATATTTGTATATAAATATTGATTAATGTTTATGCATATTTATAGGTATTATAAATATAAATAATATATAAAATATAAAAAAAATAAATATATACATAAAAAAAAATAATATAAAAATTATATAAAATATAATTAAATACTAATTAAAAATATAAGTGACATAAAAAAAATATAAATAAATATATAATAATAAAAACATAATATTTATATCTATTCCTTTTCCCCATTTTGCTTTAATATTTTTTAAATACACATATATACTAAAAATATAAAAAAAAATAATAAAGAAAAAAATATAAAAATAAATAATATAATACAATAATTTTATATATATAATATATATATATATATAATATATATTCTATAATCAGTTTTAAATTTTATACAACCTTATGAAATTAAAATTTACTAAATAAGTAATTAAAATTAATATTTAAATTTCTTTTTAAATCTTTAGCAGACGATATGTTTGTGACGTCACTCTTCAGAAAATCGTCCTTGCTATTGCTGTCGATCGTCATTTTCATATCTATCGACATTGAGCTTTCGGACGCTACCGTCGGTATCGGTCTTGCAGGAGCCGCTCTCTCACCGGCGCTGTTTGGTGCTCTCGGATTAGCTGGGGCTTTGGGAATAGGTAAATAATGAAGAATAATTTTAAAATTGCAATAATAATAATAATAATAATAATAATAATAATAATAATAATAATAATAATAATAATAATAATAATAATAATAATAATAATAATAAAAAATAATAATAATAATAATTATTATTATTATTATTATTATTATTAATTATATTATTATTATTATTATTATTATTATTATTATATATTATTATTATTATTATTGATATGTCTTTTCTCTTAATTGATTATTATTATTATTATTATTATTATTATTATTATTATTATTATTATTATTATTATTATTATTATTATTATTATTATTATTATTATTATTATGTGCATCCATATATGTAAGACAACCTATCCATACTTTTAAATTTCTTAATTAATTTATTTCAGGATTTGCTATTAAGAAAAGATATGACAATAACGATTACAGAATATCTTTCAATTATGCAAACCAAGGTGGAAAATACAATGAAAAGGGAAATGGAGGAGGTAAGGGCTCTGGCGGAGGCTTTGGCAAAGGCTTTACATTTAGGAGAGGTAAAGAGACTGGAAAAGGCAAAGGAGCCCCTGAATATCCTGGGTATGGGCCAAACCCAGGGGGATTTGGAGTGGTTTATGAAAACGGCTACGGAACCCCTGGGTTTGGGGGATATCCAGGGGGAAATTCAGTTAAAGGAAAGGGATACGGAACCCCAGGGTATGGAGGATACCCAGGTGGATCTCCAGGTTACGGAAAAGGCTATGGAGTTCCTGGGTATGGAGGATACCCAAGTGGATCTCCAGGTTATGGGAAAGGTTATGGAACCCCCGGGTATGGAGGATACCCAGGTGATTCTCCAGGTTATGGAAAAGGATATGGAACCCCTGGGTATGGAGGATATCCAGGTGGATATCCTTATTCTAATCCTTATCCTTCAAAGGAATTTACTCTTGTTTTTCGGAAAAGTAAAAATCCAAACGGAAACGGCTATTATCCATCCCCAGGAGGTTACAATAACCCTGGGATTCAATACCCTTATCCTGGGTTATTTGGAGAACCTTTTCCTCCTTTTCCAGGTGCAATACCTTTATATCCTAGGCTTAAAACTTTACCAGACTCTACTATAATGAAGGGTCAAGGTTTACAACCATCTCCAGTTAAGAATACTGATGGTAACAGTCCTAATCCAATATCTTCGGATCCAAATTCTCTTGGTTTTCCTATGTCGTCTTTCCCACAGGAACCTCTGTCTCCTCTATCTCCATCATCACCTTTCCCTTCGAGACCATTACCTTCTTCATCGCCATTTCCAAAGAAACCTTTGACTCCTTTACCACCATTTCCAGAAAGACCTTTATCTCCTTCATTGCCATTCCCAAAACAACCTTTGACTCCATTATCACCCCTTTCTTCAATAGGATTTGACTCCAACTCAACATTAATGTCATTTGTTCTTCAGAAAAATGTATCAAGTCCAAGTTTTCCTTCTCCCCATACATCCATATCTTCTTTATTATACCCCAACTATTACTACTTTCCCCCACTGTCACCGTCACCTTTCTCAACAAAGCAATCAGATAGAATCCCTTCCACTATATCTTTCCAATCGCCTCCTTCTCCAAGAAATTTGCCAACTTCGATAACTGCAAAAGGAAATGAAAATACAACTCAGTCGTCGCCTCAGAGGAAACGAAGATATATACAAAATGTGAGTATTCTACCTTTCTCTCAGTATAATTAATTATATTAATTTTATTATCAAGTGAATGAACGGTTAGCATCATGAACTCTCTTGGCGAGTGGATGACTTGTTTAGTTATGGTAAGGTTCCGATATTCTCTCTTTTTCTTTATAACTGTTCTCGCCGACACAAGATTTGCAATAATTTAGGAGGAGAACGACTCTAGGCAATTACTGCCTAGGGTGAGTACTAAGGACCGAACCTTGGCCTTATGGTTCGCCAACCTGTGACTCTATCGATTACCCCAGGGTAATTATGTTCTAAAGATGAAATCTGCTTTTTACAACTAAAGTTTCATGAGAATATTCAACAAAGCCTCAAACAATAAAGTAAGTTAAATGACATAAAATGAACGGAAGAATTAGACCTTAAAGCAGTTATTTATGAAATTTATTTTCATTGCAGTAATTTTGCAATCTAATTGTTAAAAATAATAAAAATGAATAAATAAGCATAATTATAGAATGCATAATAATAATAATAATAATAATCATAATAATAAATAATAAAATAATAATAATAATAATAATAATAATAATAATATAATAATAATAATAATAATAATAATAATAATAATAATAATAATAATAATAATAATAATAATAATAATAATAATAATGTTTTATTACTATTATTATTATTATTATTATTATTATTATTATTATTATTATTATTATTATTATTATTATTATTATTATTATTATTATTATTATTATTATTATTATTATTATTATTATTATTATTATTATATTATATTATTATTATCATTATTATCATTATATTATTATTATTATTAATTATGTATTATTATTATTATATTATTATTATTATTATTATTATTTTATTATTTATTATTATTAATTGATTAATTATTATTTTATTATTATTATTATTGTAATTATTTAATTATTATATTATTAATTATTATTATTATTATTATTATTATTATTATAATTATTATTATTATTATTATTATTAATGCCGCAATAATTATATTATAAAAAATATTATTATTATTGAATTAATTGCTATTAATAGGCTTGTAATTAATTATTATTATTATTATTATTATTAATTATTATTATTATATTATTATTATTATTAATTATTATTATTATTATTATTATTATATTACACTATCGCAATAGTATGATAATTATTTATTTTATTATTATTATTATTATTATTATTATTATTATTATTATTATTATTTATTATTATTATTATTATTATTATTATTATTATTATTATTATTGATTATTTATTATTATTATTATTATTATTATTATTATTATTATTTAGTTATTTAATTATTATATTATTATTATTTTTAATTTATTATTATTTTTTATTATTATTATATTATTATTTATTGTAATATTATTATTATTATTATTATTATTATTATTATTATTAATCCATTATTATTATTATTATTATTATTATTATAAATTTATAATCATTATTATCTATTATTATTAATGAGTTTAAATAATATTGATTTATATTATTTATTAATTATATTACATTTATTATTATTATTATGTTTTTATATATATATTTAAAATTGTTTATTTGCAATTTATTTTGTTGTTAATATTTTCATTTTATGCTTAATTATTATTATAATTATTATTATTATTATTATTATTATTATTATTATTATTATTATTATTATTATTATTATTATTATTATTATTATTATTATTATTATTATTATTATTATTATTATTATTACTGCAGTGAATTAAATATCATTTATTATTAACAATTTAGACAAAGTAATATTAATATATCTAAAAAGGCGTATTTAATATTAATGAGCATAATTATATATGTGTATAAGAATTCTTTTAAATATTATCTCATTTAAGCGAGATTTTCAGGAAGATTATCTTATTCTTTGTGGTTCGTTTTATATATGAGGGAGTTTTTAGCGAATTTTTAACTAGATTTTATCGATCCTTTAGCAACTTTTTAGCGAGTTTTTAGCAACTCTTTAGAGATTCTTTAGTGAGCTTTTACCGAGTTTTAAACAATTCTTTAGAAATTCTTTAGCTAGCTTTTAGTGATCCTTTAGCGAGTTTTTTTTTTTTTTTGTAACTATTTAGTGATTATTTATCGAGCTTTAAACGATTATTTAGCTGGTTTTCGACAAATCTTTATCGATTACTTAGCAACTCTTAACAAATATTTAGCAATTTTGTTTAGCAATTCTTTAGCAAATTTTTATCGACTTTTTAGCAACTCTTTGTTGCCTCCTTACTGATTCTTTAGCGAGAAAAGATATATATGTCATCCCTCCACGCAGACAAAAAAACTCTTCAAGGTATTATGAGCTTGAGAGAAGTCTACCTCCTCTCATGAATGCTCATAACGATATCTAGTATTAATGATCTACAAATGTATGCCTAGAATTATAAGCTCAATATAGCCTGTCTATATTAAATACCGTCGTTAAATTTTTTAGATAGTCTTAATTATGAAAAATTTTAAGCCCTGAAGTAGCAAGTTTTGGATATGATAAGAGCTGCAACAGAAATATTTTTGAGGATGGATCACTAGTCTGAGCTTAGTAATGGAGCCGGAGCCGGAGCCGGAGCCGGAGCCGGAACAGGAGCAGGAGCCGGAATCGGAGAAGGAGTCAAGTAATTTTAAAATGATTTGCCGGAACAGGAACAGGAGCCAAAGTTGGAACCGGTGATTTATCACCGGCACCGGAGTTCTGATGAAAACTATAACTATAACCTTGAAGATTGCACCTAGTAAGCATTAAACAATTGTTAATAATAATATGATAATAATAAGATATTAATAGCAATTTTCAACATTCCAAATTATATATATAATAATAGTATATAGTATATATATATCGGTATAATATATATATATATATATATATATAGTATAATATATTATTATATATATAATTATACTATAATATTATATAATACTATATATATATATATATATATATATATATAATATATATTACCGTATATATATATATATATATATATACTATATATATACTACTATATATATAGATATATATATACTATATATAATATATAGTAGTATTAACGTATATAATAATAGATATAATGATATTATTATATATATATACTATATATAACTATATAATATATATATTATATATATTATATATATATATATATAAATATTATTACTATTGTATAGTATTTATTTATATATCATATTAAATATATGAATATATACTATATATATATATATATATATATATATATTGACTTCTATAGTGGCTATACGTGTTAGCCCGACTAAGCACTTGCGATATAAGGGGGTTTTTTTTTTTTTTCGAATCTCAAGGAAATAATTTTAAGGTTTTAGAAGTTTCTCCTCCTTGAATAGAGTGCAACGCCGTGAGGTAAGAAACTTTTATTAAAATATAGAAAAAATAATAAATAAATTGAATAGCAACAAAAATTTTAATAATAATTGAGATTCATAAAATTAGAAATATATATATCCTGTTTTGGCTATCTGTTAGCCTTACCGCTTTAAAGAACAAATGAGTTAAAGATTAACATGCCTATATATATATATAACACTTGTTATATTACTGCGTATTAAGTAGATATAGTATAACTTAGATATATAGTGAGTAATATAATATATAGTATATATGTTGATTATATATTAATATTATTATATATATACTATATATATATAATACTGTATAATATATATATATATATACTATATATTAATTATAATATATATAACTATATATACGAATATACTATATGATAAACTATAAGATATATATATAATACTATAGTATTAAGTAACTAGGTACGTATATATTATACGTTATAGATAAGCGAGATAATATATATATAAGATTATATATATATATATTATATATATATATACTTATATTATATATATAAATATAGTAATATATATAGTAATATAGATATTATATACTATACGGCTCTATATACTCATATAAATATAATATATATATATAATATATATATATTTATATATAGATATAACTAGAGTGAGTGAGATTATAGTAAGTATATATGATAATTTATATATATTATACTAGTATATACTCATAGTATATATATAGAATAATATTATATATTTAGTATATACTAGTATAAATATTATATTATTAATATTATATATTCATATATATATATTATTTAATATATATAATATACCGGTATATATTATATATATAGTATATTAATATTATATATATAATATATAGGTATATATTATATGTATATATTTATATATATATATATATAGTTGACAGAGAGAGAGAAAGAAGAGAGAGAGAGAGAAGAGAGAGAGAGGAGAAAGAGAGAGAGACGAGAGAGAGAGGAGAGAGAAGAGTAGGAGAGAAGAGAGAGTATGAGTTGGGCGATATGGTTGGTACATTATACTGTTATAATAATATAGTTATTGTAATCCATCTAAAAAAGCTTACTTCCTTTATTTATGTCAATCAAAGTTAATACTATAAAGGAAAAAAAATTCGACAACTCGAGAATGAAGTATATTCCTAGATTTTTTCCTATATAGTTACACCGAAAAAAAGAACATTTTGTGGAAAAGTAAATAGTAAATTACTGAACAAAACCTAACATTTTTACTACATAAACTTTTATTACATTCACGAGTGCTCGGTGTTTATTCATTGACCAATTATTGAGTAATATATATTCATGTTTATAGTTACATTGTATATCCTATGTATGCTTGCATATTGCTTTAAAGATTACAATATTATTTTAACAAAGCAGAATTGCGATGAAAGACTGAACTTTCTCTTGAGAATGTTTTTGATGGAAACACTGTTACTTATGACGATTCTGAGGGAATGTGGACAGATCTTATTTGCCTTTTGGCTGCTCTTCATATAGATCTTCTGCAGGTGAGAGAGAGAGCCTTCTGCAAGCTATTTAGGTTAAATATTTTTTTTTTTTATATATATTTTTTTTTTTTACGCAGTTAACACCCTTCACGGCCGAGCCCTTTAATTATTATTTATTATTATTAGTTTTATTATTATTATTATTAATTAATTATTATTAATTTATTATTATTGATGTTTATTATTATTTATTTGATATTATATTATATATAATTAATAATATTTATTTACTTTTTATTTAATATATTATTATGATTATATTATTTATTAATTATTATCTTTTAATATATATATTATTTATATATATCATAATATCACATACTACTTATATTATATTATTAATATATATAATATATATATATATATATATATATATATATATATATATAATATATATATATAAATACTATATATAATATTATATAATATAAAATATATTATATAATATCAGCGGGCAACCCCAGCAACTTTTTGACATA
>JABUQX010012838.1:0-2500 GCA_015478945.1 Trachelipus rathkii | reverse complement strand
CGGCCGTGGTGAAGATTTGTTTAACTGTAAAAAAAAAAAAAAAAAAAAAAAAAAAAATATTTACCTAATAGCTTGCAGAAGGGCTTTTTCCTCCTGCAGAAGATTTTGAGAAGCAGCCAAAAGGCAAATAAGAATCTGTCCACATCCTCGATCGTCATAAGTAACAGTTTCCATCAAAACATTCTCAAGAGAAAGTTCATCTTTCATCGAATTCTGCTTTGTAAATAATATCGTAATGCTTTAAAGCAATGCAAGCATAATATTATATACAATGTAACTATGAATATTAAATAATAATTGGTCAATGAATAAACACGAGATTTGAATGTAATAATAAGTTTTATTGTGTAAAATGTAGGTTTTGTCATAATTTATATTTATTTCACAAAATGTTCTTTTTTTTGGTGTAATATTGGAAAAACTAGAAATATTCATTCAGTTTCGAATTTTTTCCTTTATAGTATAACTTGATGACATAAATAAAGGAAGTAAGCTTTTTAGATGATTACAATACTAATTATTATAACAGTATGTACCAACATATCGCAAACTCTCTCTCTCTCTCTCTCTCTCTCTCTCTCTCTCTCTCTCTCTCTCTCTCTCTCTCTCTCTCTCTCTCTCTCTCTCTCTCTCTCTCTCTCTCTCTGTAACTATATATATATATAATATATATATATATATATATATATATATATTATATATAATATAGTATATAATTATATATATATATATAATATATATTATAAATATATATTATATATATTATATGATATTATATATATATATATATATAATATATATATATAATATTACTATACTTTATATATATATATATAATATAATATATATATATATATTATAAATATATATACTTGAAATAAATTATAAATATATTAATATATATAGTATAATATATATATATATATAATATTATAATATATATATGGGTATAAGAGATGCCTTAATATATTATATATATTATATGTATAATATATTTTACTAAATAAAATATATATAATATAATATTATATATATATATAACTACTATAGGGTATGGTATATTAGTAGAGTATATGTGTAATTATATATATATTATAATATATAATATACTATAATTATATATATATATTAATATATATATATATAATATATGTACTAGCATATTATTAGTTAACTAGTAGATATATATATATATTATAATAATTATACGATATAATATTATATATATATATTATATAAGTGACTATTATTGTTAGTATTATATATTATATATATATATATATAATTATATAATGATAATATATATTACTTACTATATATATATATATATATTATATTAGGCATGTGTAATTCTTTAATATTTTGTTCTTTAAAGGGTAAGGTAACAGATAGCCATTAAAAGGATTATATTTTCTAATTATAATCTCACTTTATTATTAAAATTTTGTACTTCCAATTATTATTTATTTATTTTCATATTTTTTAATATAAAAGTTTTATATGATGAATGATAAATTTTTCCTTGATAAGTTACAACTTTCAATGACAAATGACTACCAGATCCGATGGGAGATCCGAACCTATACGCAGCTTAGTCCGGGCATATCCGTATAGCCACTATAGAGTCAATATATATATATTATATATATAGTAGTTATTATTATATATTATATTATTATAGCAGATATTATATAGTATTTATTATAATATTATAATATACTATTATATATATATATTTATAATATATATATAAGTAACTATAATATATATATATATAATTATATATTTATATATTATAGTATTATATTATATATAGTATATTATCTATAATATTATATTATATATATATATATATAGTATATACTATATAATTATATATATATGTATAGTAATACGCATATGTTATATATATTATGATATATTAACATTTATATATATATCAATATATATATGTTAATATATGTATATATATTATATATATATATATATATTATATATATTAGTTATATATTTAGATATCTTTACATTATATATATATATATACTATATATATAGTATATATTATATATATATATGACTAATATAAATATATATACTACTATATTAATAATTTGGGATGTTATTATTATTTTAATTCTTATTATTATCATTATTATGTAATTAACAATTGTTTAATGCTTTACTAGGTGCAATGCTTCAAGGTTATAGTTATAGTTTTCATCGATGCCCGGATGCCCGTGATAAATCACCGAGGTTGCCTACTTTGGCTCCTGTCCTGTTCCGGCAATCAATTTTAAAATTACTTGACTCCGACTTCCGACTTCGTGGTTTGCTGCTCCAAGTTTCCGGATTCCCTCCAGTCCTCCGGCTCCGGGCTCCATTTCTAAGCTCAAGAACCTAAGTGATCCATCCTCAAAAAATATTTCCTGTTGCAGCTCTTATCATATCCAAAACTTGCTAACTTCAGGGCTTAAAATTTTTCATAATTAATTAAGGTTTA
>JABUQX010012837.1:35000-36584 GCA_015478945.1 Trachelipus rathkii | reverse complement strand
AAAGCTAAATGGATAATAATGTGAAAAAAACTCATATGTTCTTATCCGATTTTCATTGGTTTCATTTAAGCGTAATGACAATTAAACAAAATTTTATACATTAAACGTTTGAAAAAGTAAAATATTGATATATTTTTTTTCTACTTATCCGATCAACATTAAATTTTCAGGGCTTGTATAGTCGGGCGAGATACATCTTTTTTACCTAGATATTTTTTCTGTATACTCAAAAGAAAATTTTTAAAAAATTTCCAAACAAATTTTTTTTTTTAATTTGTTCCAAGAACAAATCGAAAATTACTGCATATACAAAAGTTATCTAAATAAAAAATGTGTATCTCCTCCGACTACAAATGTCCTGAAAATTTCATGCAGATATAATAAACAGAAAAAAAATATCCCAATTTTTCAATATGAAAACCCAAAATAGTAAGTTTTGAAAATCGATCAATGGTCAGATATGGGGTCAAATATCAAAATTCCGCTCCTACGCTTTTTTAGAAAATAATCTAATCTTTGTATATTTCAAGTTTGAAATCATTTCGAAAAAAATTGTAGGAGGAGTTTCGACAAATGTCAATCGGCTGAAAATTCCGAATTTTATGTCCATTTTTAGGGTGGGGGAAATTGGGTTCAACCCGAAGCAATAATTGGAGCGTACCCTTAGGACACGCTCCAATTATTGCTTCGGGCTGAGTCCAATTTTCTCCCCCTCCTAAAAGTGGACATAAAATTCGGAATTTTCAGCCCATTTTGACCAAATAAGCACCAAACTGTAGCTTTTTCTGACGTCTAAAACTTCGTTTTCGACTGTTTTTCTGTGTTTGTAGTCATTGGTTTGGTATTTCCAATTTTTGAAAATTATGTTTTGGCACTTGTTGAAACCTCCTACATTTTTTCTAAATGACTTCAAACTTGAATTATACAAAGATTAGATTATTATCTAAAAAGGCGTACGAGCGGAATTTTGATATTTGACCCCATATTTGAGCATTGGTCGATTTTCAAAACCTACTATTTTGGGTTTTCAAATTGAAAAATTGGGATATTTTTTTTCTGTTTATCCGATCTGCATGAAATTTTCAGGACATTTGTAGTCGGAAGAGATACACATTTTTTATTTAGAAAACTTCTTTGTATATTCAGTAGTTTTGGATTTATTCTTGGAAAAAATTTTAAAAAAATTATTTTTTGGAAATTTTTAAAAAAAAATTCTTTTGAGTATACAAAAAATTATTTAAGTAAAAAAGATGTATCTCGCCCGATTATACAAGCTCTGAAAATTTGATGCTGATAGAATAAGTTGAAAAAGAAATATATCAATATTCCACTTTTTCAAACATTTAATGTATGAAATTTTGTTTAATTATCATTACGCTATAAAATGCAAACAAATAAAAATCAGGTAATAACATATGAGTTTTTTTACATTATTATCCTGTGTACAATCCGCCCCTAGAGTTTGGTCCGTTCCTCCCGACTCACCCTATATATATATATATACTGCTTCATATATATATATATATTATGTACGTAGAGGAATATATATAGCGTATATATATATATATGCTGCTTCTTACCTAT
>JABUQX010012837.1:20000-30000 GCA_015478945.1 Trachelipus rathkii | reverse complement strand
ATCACGCGCCATTCGATGCAGTGCCTGTCCGCCGTCCCAGGAGGTCCGTGGAGGGTTGCAGCTGTCGGATCCAACGATTCAGGATATCCCACAAATGTTCGATTGGGTTGAGGTCCGGACTATATGCTGGCCACTCCAACGCCGTAATTTGAACCGTACAACGGTAGTCTTTCACACATTGGGCCTTGTGTGGTCTTGCATTGTCATGCATTAGGATGAAAGAGTCACCGATGTAGGAGGCATATGGCACGACATATGGTTCGAGGATGTCTGCGATATACCTTACGGCTGTAAGAGTGCCTACATCGAAGATATGCAACTCCGTAGCCCCGATAAAGAGATGCCTCTCCAGACTATAACCGACCCACCTCCAAACGGTGGCACCTGCAGGACATTGCTTTGCGCGAACCTCTCCGTCGGTCGTCGGTATACTCTAGCACGACTATCCAAGGAGTACAGAGACACTCTCGACTCGTCCGTAAAGAGCACCTTTGCCCAATCGTCGACCGTCCAATGGATGTGTTCTCGGGCAAATGCCAGTCGCGCATTTCGATGTGCCATGGTATGCGGTGGACCTATGGCAGGCCTCCGTGGCCGTTAATTATTTTCCGAAAGGCGTCGACGCACTGTAGTGGCACTCACCCTGGTGCCGTGTACCTCCGCCAGCTATATCTGCAGATGTCGTGACGTTGTGTGGCGCTCTCGTAATGCACGCATACGTATAAATCTGTCTTCCACGGGTGTTGTGGCCCTGGGCCTAACTTGTCTTTGCCGGCGATCATGTGTCAGGATTTCCTGGTACCGTTGGACCACCCGTGCAATCGTTGTGTGCGCTACACCGAACCGTCGACAAACTGTCCAGTACCCGTGTCCTTCGGCGTAGAGTGTTGTTATCTGCACGCACTGATCTCTTGACAGTTGACGCACTATCCTCTTCATGTTTATCGGAGTCGCTTCGTACGTGAATGATCCCTCGCTCGATTATACCCTCGACATAACCTACCCCCCCCTCTTCCATGTCTAGCTACGTGGTTTATGCTTTCCTAAATTTATCGCGGTGACGGCCCCAATACTGCAGTGAATTATCAGCTGGGTGGTTACAAAGTTACACTGATGCTGTCATCTGTGTTGGTGTAAGGTTTCATGGGTTAGGCTAATTTTATTATTTTTCCAGTCATGCAACCGGACCTTATAAGTTTCATGGTGCAGATAAATATGTGCTTTTTTTAAACTTTTTTTTTCATATATTACTAGTATATGATACTAGCAATTAATTAAGATGTGAACGAGAAAGATACGAAATATGAAACTATTAAAAATTAATTGATAAAGTAAGCCAAAACATTGATTTTGCATGAGAAAGAAAACGGCTTTTAGTGCTACCGAGTGAAAGAATTCAAGGTAGGGTAAAAAATAATGTTTTTGGGTAAAATACGTTCCGTATTGGGTTTTGTTTTCATATATAGATTTTGTGTATACATAACAAACATATATATATCAAAATTTAGAGGGGCAGTAAAACTGCTAACAACCTAACCTATATTGATTGACGATGCAGTAAATTCCGACCTAGCCTACATGAATCAACTTTGCAGTAACACTGTTTCTCTTGTTTTCGGGAAAGATTTTTGAACTTCAGAAAATATCCCGAGACGTCGCTGACCAGGTACCTTATTTGTTTTAAACAAACGATTAAGTTGAACATACAATCTTTCGAAACGATTGGCAGACACGTTATTGATTTGGTTGAGTGCATATAATGAAGTGAATCTAGTTAAAACTAAACTTGAAGCCATCAAAGAAAATGCAACATTAGTATTTCAGCAGATTTTTGAAGAATGTGTAAGCGCATCTGAATCTGAGCTGGGTATTGAAATTGCTGTACCAGGAATAAACAAATTCCAAAAATACAGACCCAACATTCCTACGTCCGACCCACAGACTAATTATTCCAGATCCATTTTTATACCATTTTTTGGATGATTTAACATCAGCATTAGGAGAGAGGTTTTGAAATCATAAAGAAATTATATCTTCCTTGCAATTTGTCATACTGAACAGGTGTAATGTTCCATATGAGAAGATAAAAGATTGTGTAACATTTTACAAGGAAGATCTCGAAAGCCCAATTGAAGGTTTAGTAAAAGCAGAATGGGATTTATGGAAGTTGAAATGGCATCACAGCATATATCGTCGAAAAACAGCAATAGACGGACTAGTTTCTTGCTCGCAGTTACAATTTCTAAATATTTACATCTTGTTGCAAATACTGGCAATTAACCGGTGTCTACTGCTTCAGGAGAAAGCTTCAGGAGAAAGAAGCTTTTCAACATTGACTTCTGAAAATCTACTTGAGAAATACTATTGGAGATGCAAGACATACTGGACTTAAAGTTAACAATTTAGGTAAGATGATTTTAGTAATTTATATAATTATTCCCATTTTGTTCTCAAGACAACTACTTACCTCCCTTCAATATATATATATATATATATATATATATATATATATACTATATACCTATATATATATATATATATATATATACTCTTTCATATATATATATATATCATGTATGTATATATATATAATAATAATATAATAATATATGTATGTATATAATATATGTATATATATATGTATATAAATATGTATATATATATATATATAATATATATATATATATATATATATAATAATATATGTAATATAATAATAATATATAATAATAATAATAATAACAATAATATATATATATATTCTTTTTTTAATAATATAATAATAATATGTATAATAATAATATAATATATTTATATGTAATATATAATAATAATAATAATAATAATAATAGCAATATATATCATAATATATATAACATATAATAATAATAATAATAATATATATATATATAAAATAATAATAATAATATAATATAATATATATAATATATAGTATATATATATGTATATGTAATATAATAATAATAATAACATATATATATATATAGTAATAATAATACATGTAACAATAATAGAGTAATGTATATATGTATACCAACTGTATGTATATATATGTATATATGTAATATATAATATATATATATATATATATATATATATATATAATAATATAATATATATATATATATATATAAATGTATATATATATATATATAATAATATATAATAATAATAATAATAACAACAATATATATATATAATAGTATATATATATATATATATATATATATATATATATAACAATAATATATATAATAAATATATATAATATATATGTAATAACATATATATATAATAATAATAATAACAATAATATGTATATATATATAATAATATATATATATATATAATATATATATATGTAATATAATCAACGACTTGACTCAGTGACTTTTACTGCCCAGGAACTCTCACCTATATATCTCTCTATATACTCTCTATTAATATGTATATATATATATGTAATAATAATAATAAATAATAATAATAATATAATAATAATAATAATAATAATATATAATATATATATATATATAATAATAATAATAATAATAATAATATATATATATGAAATAATATATATATATAATAATATAATAATAATAATATATATATAATATAATAATATATAATATATATATATAATAATATATAATATAATATATATATAATAATAATATATAATAATATATATATATATAATAATATATATATATAACACTATATATATATATATATATATATATAAACAAACAAAATATTTTATTACTATTTTAATTATTATTATTTTTGTTTTTCTTTAGTTTAATTTTTAATTTCATGGTTAACTGTTATTTTTCTTTCATTTTTGTTTTTATTATTATTACATTGTATTTATTTTTATTAGATGCAATTTAATTTCTTTATTATTTATTTATATTAAATATTGTTTCTCATATAATTATTATTATTTATTATGTAAATAAGAATGCACCAAAGGAAATTCAAGTATTGGGATAATGAATTTAAACATTTTTTATTATTTTTTTATCGGAAATGTGCATTATGAACAAATAAATGTTTATTTAAAAAATTTTTTTAAATTAAGAAAATTAAGATTTAAGAGTTTCTTAGTAAACTATAGCAAAGTTTCCTTTCACAGATCTTTATACTGTCTCAAAATTTTCTACCCCGCCTTTTTGGGAAAGCCCGGGGTGTCACATTTTATAATTCATTGAAAACCAGCATTATAATAAAATGGCGATGATTCCTACACACTTTTTGTTCGGCTTTAAATAGTATTTTTATATATGTATTATGCAACATTTTGTTTTCGCCATGACTAATTTACCAAAAATAAGGAGTTTGACGTAAAACTTATAATTTTGCGATGAATAGATCGTTTTCTAGCGATAAATAAGACTATATTAAACCCAGTGGCTTGGAGTATAGGAGTCGCCTATATATATATACTTATATATATATATATATATATAACTATATACTAACTAATATATATATATACATATACATAATATATATATATATATATATATACTATATATATCTTATACCATATATATAAATCGTTTTTATGATAACAGAAAATTAAATATGGTTTTGGATATAGGATGGAAGATTTATTAAAATGTCAAGGAAATTATTTTGTGTTCAAAAGAAGGTGGATGTTTCGTTGGTCAGAAAGTATGAAGATTTTTATTTCATGGTTGCCAGGGCGACAGGGCTAGCAACCCGATCCTTTCCTTTCTGCTTGTGTACTCGGACCAGCGTTGGTTGCTTATGCGCCTAGAAGCAAGATCCTCTGGAAAGCTCTGGGAGAACGAGTTTCGAGGCAACATGGAAGAAGATGCTTCTACTGAAAGGGTCAAAACCCTACCTGAGAGTGTTTACTCGAGGACTGACGTCGGAAACCATTACGCCGAGAAATGATTTTCTAGAGTGTTCTAGGTTAAGAGTTTCGGGCCAGAAGGAGAAGACGCTGGACCAACTGACGAGGCGAAAGCCACTCTGGTAGTTGTTATATATATATATATATACATATATGTGTATATATATATATATATATATATATATATATATATATATATATATATATATATATATATATATATATATATATATATATATATATATATAACATATATATATATATATATATATAATAATATATATATATATATTCTTTACAATTACACACTCACGACGAGCCTATTTAAAGGGATGTTGTGAGTACCTCAGAAATTCAAAAACTAATGCAAGTGCAGATTAAGAGCACAGACGCAGGCTTTGAAGTGGGGAGATTGATTCGGCAGGGAAACAGGGGATTGGAGGTTCTACGGGAGGCGCCAGGTGGCGGGGATAGAAGGAAGCAACGCAAGAACTAGCCTAGAATTACCAATATCAACACAAAACTCATGTGCAGACACAGCACCTGTGCTACGAGGGCGTCGTAAGGTGGTGGTACGCGAGTGACCATGTTCCCTCTTTGACACCTGCCGTTGCCATTGCCAATAAGAAAAATAAGCTGGTATGCTGCCTCATAGACAATAGGGGTCAAGTGAAGTGGAAATTGCGGGGCTTGGATTAATAAACCTTTTGGCTTTGAATGAACCTTTACCAGCCAGGTGAAACCAGGCACTCCAGAATATGAGCAGTTTGCTGCTTTGCAAGGCCAGTTACAGGCACCATAGCTGAGTGAGCTTCAGAGGGAGAAAAGTCTCGCAGTCTAAACAGAACTCCCAGTTTCTTTGAGGCCGTTGTGATGTGAGGTTTCCAAGACATTTTTTGTTTAAGTTAAGGCCAAAGGATGTTTATGATGCTGTCAACAGGAGGACGAGAGAACCGTTGAAAAGGGTGGAAAGTTAGAGGACTTCTTGGGAGGAGATTTAGAAGATTGGGTTTTAAAGAATTGAATTTCACAAGGTTGAGACGGCCCCCCAGAAATTCTATCCAGATCAACGAAAGGAGGCCAGGAATCAGGAAAAGAAATTCAGGGCGAGAAACCAGTATAGAAGTAAAAGGGGGCAGAGGTGAAATAAGGTTGAAAAATGAAGGGGTTAAAGTCAGCGGCATATGAGTGGATAGAGTTGATCTGAAGTTGTCAATCTCATTAAGAGTATTCTTTGAAGACAGAGTAGGAGATAAGACAAAACCCTAAGAACATCACTATTGACAGAAAAAGAAGAAGAAGAAGTCGCCCCATCAACAACAGCCGATATTGAGCGATTTGAAAGAAAACTAGATATAAGTAAG
This sequence comes from Trachelipus rathkii, assembly GCA_015478945.1. Classification (NCBI taxonomy): domain Eukaryota; kingdom Metazoa; phylum Arthropoda; class Malacostraca; order Isopoda; family Trachelipodidae; genus Trachelipus; species Trachelipus rathkii. The sequence continues at coordinate 23,727 of JABUQX010012837.1, read as the reverse complement.
CAAAGAGAAGAAGGACACCCAAAGGGAGCTTGGAGAGCAGCGACGCGTACCATACCTGGTCAAATGCTTTGGATTTCAAGTGCCACCACGCAAGTCTCCCACTGAACTCAAGACCAAAAATCAATAAGATAGGAAAGTATATCGCCAGTAGACCTCGAGCGCCGAAAGACATACTGGCGATCGGAAAGAAATGAATGCGAATCCAGATGATCTACAAGAAATGAGGTTGGTGTTTCCAGATCTTAGATGGGGCTTCAATTAGAGAGCAATAGGGCGATAGTTAGAGAGGATCAGGCAGCTTCCCTTTTCCGGAATAGGGTGGGCATGTGCGTGCTGCACTGAGGAAAAGTGTTGTATGATACATAGAGAATATAGTTGAACGAGGGGAGGGGCTAGCACGGAAGAACACTCCCTCAAAACTCGGGGAGGAATGCCATCCGGGCCACCCGCCTTCATTAACGTTCAGGAGATTTCATGAGCCCATGCACCCGATCAAATGTAATCACTGGCAAAGACATATGACACCTGAGAGGAGAAGGAGGAGGAAGAGGAATGTCAGAATCGTCCAGGGTTGAGGTAGAGGAAAATAGTAGGCCGAAGAGATTGGCCTTTTCAGTTGGAAAATTAGCAACAGAACCATCAGATCGAATAAGAGGAGGAAAGGAAGATTTACAGAAGTTGTTGGAAATGTTTTTGGCAAGAGGTCAGAAAGATTTGTCAGTAGGAGAACCAAGGAGGTTAGCGCACTTTCGTTTGATGAAAGCTCGCTTTGCTCGTCGAAGAGTATCCCTGCAACGATTTCTAGCTGAGTGAAAATTAGCAAGAGTGATAGGAGAACAAGATTTTTCCCACTCCCGATACGCACTATCTCTTGCCTGAATGGTCAGAGAACAAGCACGATCGAACCATGGATTATGAGGAGAGAAAGATTTAGTTGAAGAAGGAATGAACCTGCTCATCCCATCAACTATTACAGCTCCCACCTTATCGGCAGAAGCCGAAGCGTCACCAAGTCAACAGTCATTCCAAATATAGTTAGCGTAGAAGTAACGCAAAGTCCCCTAAACATCCCAATAAAAGTGCCAGAAAAAACGCACATAGGGCAGGATGGAGCTGCTGGAGAGAAAATATTAAAATTAAAAGATATAAGGATTTGGTCAGATTTACCAATAGGAGCGAAGGTGATGTATTTATAGAGAGAAGGACTAGTGGTGAAACATGGGTCAAGTGTGTTCAAGGATTGGTTGGGACGATCAGGAATGTGTGTGAAAGTTCTTTAATTAATTGGTGCAGAGTTGAAATGCACTAAATTATCTGCCTCTCCCCCACCTAAATCAGTATGAGAGGACCCAACCATTCAGTGTTACATTGAAATCTCCTAAATAGAGGACCTCGGTATTTGAATAAGGAGATAGTCTCGTGAGAAGTAGCAAGATATTCATAAAAGGCATGAAAATCTGTTCTGTTAGGAAACAGTAGCAGAAGCATAAGAATTTTGTGGTAGTAGGAAGAAAAGATTTTTAAGCCACTGAAGAACATCAAAAGTTAGGAGAATTCGAGATTCTCCCGAGACGCGTGTTACACAAGGAGTGTTTATGTTTACATAGTACATACTCCACCCTTCAGACGGAAATTATGAAATAAGTTATAGATGTATATATATATATATATATATATATATATATATATATATATACCTCACATTTATATATATATATATATATATATATATATATATATATATATATATATATATATATATATATATATATATATATATATATATATATATATTAGTGATGGGACGATTATGAAATTTTTCCGATGACGATGACGATTATTTTAAAAAATAGAGCAAAAATTTTGCCGATGACGATGATGATGACTGATGACGATTAATTGAAAAACAATTTAAAATTTTCTCTCTCTCTCTCTCTCTCTCTCTCTCTCTCTCTCTCTCTCTCTCTCTCTCTCTCTCTCTCTCTCTTTCTCTCTCTCTCTCTCTCTCTCTCTCTCTCTCTCTATATATATATATATATATATATATATATATATATATATATATATATATATATATATATATATATATATATATATATATATATATATATATATATATATATATATATATATATATATATATATATATATATATAAGGCTGTACAGGAGGGTCAGGGGGTTCAACCTCCCGAAATTATTTTAGCGATCAAAATTTTTGATTACTTAAGTCTCAATAATAATAATAATAATAATAATAATAATAATAATAATAATAATAATAATAATAATAATAATAATAATAATAATAATAATAATAATAATAACTAATAATAATATTAATAATAATAATAATAATATATAATGTAATCATGTAAGTAATATTAAAAATAATAATAATAATAATAATAATAATAAATAATAATAATAATAATAATAATAATAATAATAATAATAATAATAATAATAATAATAATAATAATAATAATAATAATAATAATAATAATGGTTAATCAATGAAAATGAAAAGTATTTATTAATGGAAATGAGGAGACATGTTTGTGGTCCGTAACGATTTCTTAGGTCAAGTGGCTGTTCCTCATACATGTATAAAATATTTAGACCAGGGACTTAAATTTAAATTTTAAATTTGCAGATGATAGCAAATTGGCTACCTCAATAAGGAGACTAATGATGGATGTATAAAGATTTAAAAGATTAGGGAGGGAGCTGCAATCGTTGATGGGATGAGCAGGGTTCATTCCTTCTTCAGCTAATTTTTTTCTCATTCATTCCTTCTAAAGCATAAATCTTTCTTTCCTCATAATCCATGGTTTGATCGTGCTTATTCTCTGACCATTCAGGCTAGAGAGACAGTACTTATCGTGTGTGGAAAAATTCACGGTCTCCTATCGCTCTCGCTAATTTTCATTCAGATAGAAATCGTTGCAGGGATGCTCTTTCCACGAGCAAAGCTGGCTTTCATCAAGAAAGTGCGCTAACCTCATGGTTCTCCTACTGACAAATCTTTCATCTCTAGCAACTTCTGTAAATCTGCCTTTCCTCTCTTATTCGATCTGATCATTGTGTTGCTAATTCTCAAACTGAGAAGGCTAATCTCTTCGACCCCTCGCTCAACTATATTCTCTATGTCTCCAATACTAGCACTTTCCCTCCCTCAGTGTTGGAAGCTCTCACATGTCCAACCCTATTCCGAAAAAAAGGAAGCCCTTCTGATCCTTCTAACACTATCGCCCTGTAGCTCTCCTTGTATTCTATCTAAGATTCTTTGAAGCCCTTCTCAACTCACTTCTTAGATCATCTGGGAACTCATTCCGATCGCCAATACGGCTCTCGTTGCACGAAGTCTACTGGCGATATACTATTCTATATCCAACCGATTTATGGTTTTTCATTCTTAGAACTACGGGGAGATTTGGGTGGTGGCGCTTAACATATCAAAGCATTTGACCGAGTATGGCACGTGTCACTGCTCTCCAAGCTCCCCCTCCTTTGGGTTTCCTCGCCTTCTCTTTGCTTACTTATATCTAGCTTTCTTTCAAATCGCTCAATATCGGCTGTTGATGGGGCGACTTCTTCTTTCTTTCAATAGTGGTGTTCCTCAGGGTTTTATCTTATCTCCTACTGTTCTACTTTTAACAATGATCTTCTCACCTGCACACTCTAACTCTATCCACTCGTATTCGTGACTCAGACCTTTCATTGCTA
>JABUQX010012836.1:30000-40777 GCA_015478945.1 Trachelipus rathkii | reverse complement strand
TATATATATAATAATATATATAGAATATTAAATATAATATATATATATTAATATATATAACTATATTATATTAATATATATAAATTAATATATATATAATATATATTATTATTAATGTTACATTAAAATAAATAATTATTTAATAAATAAAATTTATTTATAAATTAGGAATATATATATTATATATAATATTATATATCTATATTTTAATATGTAATAATAGACGACATGTTACATTTAATATATATAATAATTTTAAAGTCTAGATATCCCAACACCTTTTGAAAGAAGAATGAGGTGGTTGGAATATCCACTGTATTTCTTTTTGCTCAAATAATTTACTTACTTTATCTAACTATCAATATAAATATTTTATCTATATTTAGTAAGGTATTAATTCATAAAATAATAATTAAATTAAATAAATATTAATAAATAATTATGTAATTAATTAAATAATTTAAATTATTCGGCTTGTTTTTTAATAAGCTTATTTTACTCAAACAAAGTTGCGATTTTTTATCGCTGCATTAGTTTCAAGCATTTTTAGTCACGTTGCAATTTTGCCCGCGTGTTGTGTTGACATAGATTCATAATTCACAAAAAAAAATTACATTAATAACATTGCTAGAAGTTAATTAACAAAGGACAACATCATTATTGTTTCAATATTGAATAGCAAATAACAATAATTTTTCGTTAATTTCGTAAACATGTAACAGAATTTGTCCGTGAATTACTTTGTGTAAATTCTTAATACCTTTAATAATAGTTTAGATAAATAGTATACTATAGTATATAATAATATATTAGTATATATATATAGATATAATATTATATATATAATACTATATATATATATATAATAGTTATAATATATATATATATATATATAATATATATATATATATAATATAAATATTATATATATATTATATATTTATATATATATATATATATATATATATATAATATATATATATATATATATATAATATATATATATATATATCATATATAATATAGTAATATATATAAATATATATAGAATATATATATATATATTAATATATATAGTATATATATATATATATATATAAATATTTTGTTCTTGAGAAAAAGTTCATTTTAAAAATTGGCCCAATTACAATTAAGCCCAAATCTGGCAAGCAATTTTTTCAAAAAAGCTGTCGAATATCTGACCCTCCTATATAATATTATATACTATATATAAGTATATATATATATATATATATATATATATATATATAGTATATATATATTAAATAATATATATATATATATTAAGATACATATATATAGATATATATATAGATATATATATATATATATAATAATAATATATAGTATATATATATAATATAATATTATGATATATATATAATATATATTATATATAATAAATATATATATATATTTGCCCTCTGGGCCCTATTTGGGGGTTCATTTCATCTTCCAAAACCCAACGACCTCCAAAAAGACTCTCAGGAGTAATGCTGGACTGTTTCTTAGAGAGTGAGGTGAGGTTCGCCTTAGAAGAAGGTTGTCACCGTTTCAGCCTCTACTAGGCATCAGCGACAGAGTGAGATGTAGCGTCTTGAGTCTGTATCCTGGAAGTCAGGGCATATATAATATATATATATATAATATATAATATAATATATATATATATATAATATATATATATATAATAATATATATATATACATAATATATATATAATAAATATATATATATAATATATATATATATAGATATTATATAATATAATATATATATAATATAATATATATGATATATAATATATATATAAATAATATATATATATATATAATATAGATATATAGTATATATATATATATAATATATATAAAATATAATATATATATAAAAATAATATATATATATATATTATAATATATAATAATATATATATATAATATAATATATATAATTAATATATATATATAATATATATATATATGTAATAGTATATAATATAATATATATATTATATATATATATATATAAAATATATATATTATATAATAATATATATAATATATATATATAAGTATGAATATATATATAATATATATACTATATAATATATAATATAATATATATATATATATATATAATATATATATATAATATATAATATAATATATATATAATATATATAATTATATACAAAATAATAGTAATATATATATAAATAATATAATATTATATATATAATATAATAATATAATATTATATATAATAAATAATATATAAATATATATTAATAATTATTATATATATATATATAATATATAAATATATATATATATATATATATATATATATATATAATATAATAAATATATATATATATATATATATATATATAATAATATATATATATATATATATATAATATATCAGTGATGGCGAATCCGGCAACTTTTGGATTCGAATCCCGAATCCAATCGTGTGTGTGGAAATTTCGAATCCGAAATCCAAATCCGAATCCAAATCCAGCACCTATGATTCGAATCGAATCCGAATCCGTGTGTGTGAAAAATTCTCGAATCCGAATGCCATGTAAAAAGCTGAATCGAGTCCAATCCCTAATCATTCGAATCCTTCAATGATTTTTACAAATTAAATACAACCAACCAAAATATGACATATTTCTTTTCAAATATTAGGATATAAAATAAAAATTTGTTTTTCGTTTTAATTTTTACTCCTGATATACAATTTATTTCCATTAAATAATCTTATAAATATTATTAAATGAAACAAGCGTAACAGGGGGGCCGGGGGCAATTGCCCCCCCAAATCTTGTCGAAGTAAAAATAAAATGGATTTGTGTGAATTACACTGATCTGCACATTTTCCCGGTTAGTTTTTTCAGTTGAATATATATATTTTCGAACGCTGAATCAAAAATGTTATTCATTAATCCAATGAGGTCAGGTTATGATCTAGAGCCGTTCCAAAATATTTTTTGAAAAGAGTAAAAATTTAGTTTTTCGAAATTGGAATAAAATAGATTGAGAAATATATAATAATATATATATATATATAATATATATATATATATATATAAATATATAATATATATAATATATTATAATATATATATAATATATTTAGTATATATATAGTATATAATATATATACATAAATATATATATATATATATATATATATATATAATATATATATATATATTAATATAAATATATATATATTTAGATAATAATATATATAATATATAATATATATATATATATATATATATATATATATATAATATACATATATATATATTATATATATATATTATATATATAATTATTTATATATATATATATATATATATATTATATATAATATATAAATAATTATAAAATATATATATAATAATATATATATAATAATATATTATATATTATATATATATAATATTATATATATTATATAATATATATATAAATATGATATTATATATATATAATATAATAATATATAGTATATAATATATTAATTTGTAAGACAGAAAAACATGTAACATTATGTAATATATACCTTTTGTGCTCAATATAATGCAATATATATAATATATATAATATATATATATATATATATATATAATTATATATATATATATATATATATATAAATATATATATAAATAAATATATAATATAAATATATATATATATATATAAATATATATATTATATATATTTATTTATTTAATTCTATTTTTGCACATTTAAATTTTGCATTATTATACGAGTTTATATTTTTGCCTATTGTTCACGACTTTCATAATATAAAACCTCTCCTGAATTTCAGAAATGAATAGAAAGTGCAGAAATGATCCTGACCGTTTTTGTTTCATTTGTGGGAAAGTCACTTTTCCCGAACAGAATATGAATATAACATCCTTTTGATAAAAAAGCTATTGTTTTTGGAGTAAAACTTGGAGATCAAGATAAAACCTTTGCTCCTCATGTCTGCTGCAAAACGTGCGTTGAGGTATTAAGAGTATGGAAAACAAGAGAAAACAAAAGTTCTCTGCCTTTGGTTGTCCCAATGTGTGTGGGAAGCAAAGATTCATGTTAATGACTTACTTCTGCATGACAATTTAGCAGGTATGCATGTTATGAATAGTTTTGTTTATTGAATTAAAAATTTAATAAATACGTTTGGTAATAGAAATTGCATGTATGTTTTTGTTTGCTTAGGAATGAAATTGAAAGGAACAACACACATGAAATATCCTAAGTTCCATCTGCCATAAACCGTACCTCATGGTCCAGGAATTCGGATTCAGCGTGTTTGAGTTGCTAAAAATCAGTTAACAAAAGCCCAAACCGCTAAAAAAGTTTAAAAATCAGCCAATTATCATAAAAAAAAGGAAAGGATGCAAAAAAAAATTTGTCTACTCCATATTGGCCGATGAAACTGCGGATTTTTCAGTGCAATGAACAATTATTTTATAGGATTGAGTTTTTCCTCTTTAAAAAATGACTGTCGAGAAGAATTTCTGGGATTTGAAGTAAACCATTGCCAAAACGATTGATTTGTTTTTAGAAAAAGAGGATATGGATCCGTTCTTATCGTTGGTCAGGTACCACGGCTGCGCGAGCAATGCATAGGAAAATAGAGTCAAGAAACTTGAAGAAAATATAAAAGGGTTATATTTTCACTGTGTAAACACCATCGGCCTAGTTTGGCCATTAATTCATTAACAATGGTCATTATTCCAGAAATTCGAATTACTATTATTGTCCTAATAAAAAACATAAACTTTTTCAGACTCCACCCTAAGAAGGAAATACATTTCGAACTTGCCTAAACTTTGTGAAAAACCAGTTGGACTCAAAAATATCATAGTATTGCTATTTTCCCGACAAATAATTTATATGGTCTTTGGGACACCTTGAGATTTTCAAGGAAGCACAATCAACAAGAAAAACACGTTTGTTATTATACGTGGGCAACAAGATCCAATTTTATATTACCTCTTCCTTAATAGCCAAATATTTTGCTTTAGTTGAATCAGTGGCAAACAATATTCAAACCAAAAATTTTTTTTTGACCTTATGCAGTCTCTGATCATGTCCGAAGAATTGAAAGTGTCAAAACCACTGCAAAACTGCTATCAAATAAGCTGATCTTCTCTTAACCTGGCCAATTTTATGACTGCTGATTCTAAGAGAACTTGCAGCCACTAGAAAAATAACAATCCAACAACATAAAGCAAATCATCTTGCTAAAACTTCTCTATATTGGAAGCTCTTTCTTGGCCTTAATGACTCATTTTCATCCTCTTAGAACTAGATTTCAGAATAAAATAACCATGCGACATTTCATCTTTTTTCATTTGCATATTCTTAGTAAGTCTCCCGTACGTAGCAGTCGTGCGAGAAAAGTAGAAATGCTTTTTAGAGTTTATGTCTTTGATATCAACAAAATCATACCGAAAATTGACTTATGGCCAGTCATTGTGGCTTGATAAAAAAATGGATAAACAAAAAGTTGAAAGGACATTGAACTTACTGAAGTCATTAAAAAAGCCGACCCCTTTTTTCTCCTCAAATCGAAAACCTGTCTATTAATTGCAACGGTGCTACCGTGTTCAATCAGAACCATTAAAATTACAAGAGCATGAACAATACTTGGCTAAAAAAAGGGAACAAGAAAGTTTAGCTAATGGACTATGTAGGATGAGTATTCATTGAATATTAGTAAGTGAAAAAATAAACAAATTGAAAAAAATGTAATTGCCTAAATTCGCCTATAGAATCCAAAGGCGTCTAATGCTAGTAATTTAATATTAGTTCCACTCAGACTCAATACTCTTTAACCCCCATAAGATATTGCTTTACGTTTCTCAAATAGGTAAAGAATAATAATTTTTTTTTTTTTTTGACTCACCTGCGTGACAACAATATAAATTTCTTTAATAAAACTGTTGCTAGGACTTGTTTATTATAAAAAATAACTTTTAATTCTATGATTTTATATTAGCCTTAAATGAAAATCTGAGTTATCAACCCACACCGTCTGATTTATCAGTGCGAGCAAGACATAAATCACTCGAACCTTTCTAGCTCTAAGTCAAATCCTGGCGTGCACACAGACACACACATAAACTAATATATATAATATATAATATAATATATATATATAGTATATAATATATATATATAATAATATAATATATATATCTATATATATATAATATATATATTATAATATATATATATATATATAATATATACAGGGTGTCCCAAAATAATGTACTAACACTTTGAAAAACCATACAAACTTTATTTATGAACATATTGAACATAGGCTTGAATTACAGAACAAAATGTATTTAAAAGGAATCATGTCGCAAATTATAATGATGACACCCGTTGTAAAACACAGCTGATAACGCGAACCAATGGAAGTCGCAAAACGACACAAACAGTTCATTTGGAATTGGCAACATTGTCTTTCGGTTCCAATTTCAATCATTTATCAGTTCTTGTTTTGACTATAACTCTCCTTGAGATCATCCCAAAAAAGAATCCATTGCGTAGATCCTGGAACGCGAAGGGTATTCAAGACTACCCCTTTGTCCAATCCATGTGTTTGGACCGCATCTTCTGCACATTTAGCAAGGTACCATTTACAAAATTGAAGTCTTCGGTCCGGATCGTTTTTGAGAGCATGGAGTAGTCTTAGTATGTAGCATTTTCCAGCGTAGACACTTCAAGATGTGATGGACACTATCTTCCTGCAGGTTGAGTGATGTCGTGGTCTCCAGAACGTTCTTGATGAGTCTGTGAAACTGTTCCATCTCTTCAAATTTCCCTCTGATGCGTCAATGGTCCCGGAGTTGTGGTTATCAACTCCCTTCTGAACCGTCTTTGCACTTCCGTGACGTTTCCGGTGGTCCAATAGCATTTAAAGACAAACTTTCTCTCTTCAGCAAGTGTCTCCTGCTCCTAGCCATTTACAGTAGTTACACCTTGAAAAAAAACAAAAATCAGTGTTTTCACCTTGGACTTGTTGGACATCCGGCAATATAATGTATATATATAATATATTATATAGTATAATATATAATATATATATATAATATAAATAGTATATATATATATATATATATATATAGATATAATAATATATAGTACGCGCTACCTACTATTAAAACAATGCTATTAGTAATCTTTATCTGTAATTAATAAAGCTAAACTCTTTGAGCAAAACTTTATTATTATGAGAGAAAACAAAGCAGCTCCAACTTATTGTAGGCTGATGTACTGTAAAGTGCTACATATTATAAACACATAACTATTTTTATTCTTTTTATTATTATTCAAATTTAAAAACAACCAATAGAATATCTTGTTCTGCCCGATTCAAATGGAGACCGAGAGGAAACGCAGTTAGCATCCGACTCAATGGCCATAAAGACGTATCCAGGCATTGTCCCTGCACGCCTAAAATATATTATGTTGTATTAAAACTGAAATGTGTTATTATATAAATTAATGTTCTGTATAAAAAGATCTCTTGTAAGTATCATTCTGATACGCTATGTTGAGTCATTAGTGAAATAATAAATAAAATTAGAGAGAATGGTGATCAAAATCTAGCACAGTATATCGAAGCATATAGCTTCGCCCTTGTGCAAATCAGTCTAATCAATATAATATTTGGATTCAAGTGCTCACGATGTGCTTGAACTGTCAATGACAAAATCCTTATTTATTAATTATAACTAATAAATTATACTATATCTAGGAGAAAGATGATGATAATATAGATAAAGTAAAGTGAATAACATCAAATATCTTTGAAACACCTTCCACCTTATTAATATGTACCGAGGGGGAGAATCTACTGTTTAATTAATTAATGGACCTAATAATCTCGCCAGTACATATGTGATACCCCCAAGATTCGTGATTGCAAATTCAACTGTCTGATAAAAAGGGTTCAAATAATAATAAATAAATAATGAAAGGGCTAGGATATCTAAACCCAATAGAGAAAATATTTTTAACTAGATGTAAGAAATAAGTCTGCAGTGACTATTAATAGCAGTGAAACCTTATTCTGCCAACTGAAAGAATATTAGTTTACTTATAAAAGAAATAGAAATGTTCTACTGAATAAAACAATGACCAAACCCCAAAGAAAATATTAAAAGAAAGAAAATGAGTACAAAAAAAAAAAAACATACACACCTCACAGCTTGTTGCGGCAGTGAGCGTGAAGAACAGCTAAACAATAAAAAGCTGCCAAAAGTCGCAAGAAACCGTTAAACAAATTTCAAAAAAAAAAAAAAAAAAAAAAAAAAAAAAAGGAAAAATCTTCCAACAATATGCTAGTATATGGGGGCAGAAAGAAAACTCCCACCATGAGATCTCCAAAAGCAGCGTAAGAAAGCTTTTCAAAAAGATGAAATCTCAAGAAGAGAAAATCAGATTCTCGTTTTATGGCCTCACTGTCCAAAACATTTTTCCTATTACTCACCGCGTAGTTAACTTCAAAATTTGATGATCCACGCGAGCTAGAAAACAACTACTGAGAACAAAAAAAAATAGTTCACAATAATGAATAAAAAGACGAAAAATTGAGAATCAAAAACCATAACACTTCGAAAACCCAAAAGTTAAAATTCGCCTCTAGTCAGACAAGTTAAAGCCAAAATTTGCCTGTCTGTTAAAGTACTGAACCGCGTGGTAATGTCGCTCAGAGAATACAGGAAAGGACATATGAGTTTATTTTCATCAGCGAAAGTAGTTTTTGTAAGTGAACATTTACTCTTATAATTATTTTGTTTTATTAAAAAGTAATTAAAATATATTATAATTCGGCGGCATGAGTTATAAATATAATGAACCGGCTAGATTTCTTTCTGGTAATAATTATAAGAATCTTGTGTATTGGAAATAAACTTTACGATGTATCAGGATGTGGGTATCCCCCAGCATTCTTACTCTTATCCCCCCAAAAAGCAGGAAAGAAGGTGAACTGAAATAAGACTTGAAGATATATTTGTAATACAGGTATCATAATTTCCGTAAATGAAGATAAAAAAATTCGTTTTAAGAGAAAAAAATTGTAACTGTGTTTTTTAGATAATAAATTCTATTGGTAAAAACTTTACGGTTAATGGAAATATTATTTGTGAAATGGGCATTTAGATAGTCCCGTTATAGATGAAGTATGATTCCCATACTTCGTCATTAGGTTAGAAACTCTATAGTTTGAGGTGTGAAAATTATATTTTTAAAAGTCTATCTTGTGTAGTCATTAAGCCCAAAATCTCTGGAATCTTCCATTTTAAATTATTGTATTTATTTATTAAGTATGATAATTAGCTTAGAAAATTCATTCCTCTGATTAAAAAAATATAATGAAATTATTATAATTAGTAATTTACGAATATATGTTATGGGTTAATGAAAATCTATCTGCTTAAAAGTATTTTTATATTTTATGATGCCGTCTAATTAATATATTTTCCGAATGAATATGAAATCACATTTAAAATCTATATGAAGAACGAGAATATAACTTCTTCTACCATAGAGAGTGAGGAGCTATGAACCCTATATACCTCTGACTCATCACGAGAGGGTGTATGCCCAGCGACACAGTTTTTAAACAAAAAGTTGAGTTGTCCTACAAATGAGCATAAATTCTAATGAATATTTATGCCAACTTTAATTTTTCTAAAAAAAAATAGTATTATAATTGAAGCTGGCTGGTTATCTTGCTTTAACCGGGAGCACCAATGTACGGGCTTACGCGTACTATAAAACAATGCTATTATCTTTATGTAATTAATAAAGCTAGAACTCTTTGAGCAAAGCTTATTATTATTATGAGGTAAAACAAACAAAGCTCCAACCTTTATGTGTATTCTTTATGTACGGTAAAGTGCTTACATATTATAAATAACATAAACTATTTTTATTCTTTTTTATGTTATTTCAAATTAAAACAGCCAATAGAATATCTTCTTCTGTCCGTTCAATATGAGACCGAGAGAAGACGCATTAGGCATCCGACCATTCATGCCATAAAAGACGTGCCAGGCATTGTCGCCGGCACGCTATAAAATATATGTATTTGTATTAAAACTAAAGGGTTTATATATAATTAATTTCTTATAAAATGATCTCTTTTAAGTATCATTCTGATACGCAGTTACATTAGGTGAATAATAGATAAAAATTTTTAAAAGAATTGCGTATCAAAATCTAGCACAGTACATCGAAGCAGAATAGCCTTCGCCCCTGTGCAACTCAAGTGCTAATCAAAGTATAAAATTTGATCAAAGTGCTCACGAAAAAATTGCGTAACTGTCAATGACAAAAATCCTTATTATTATATAAAAATAAAAAATTATAATTATGATCTGTGATAAACAATATAAGAAAGAAGATTAATAAAAGAATAACATCAAAAATCTTTTGAATTACACCTTCCACCTTATTAGATTATTGTACCCGAGGGGAGGATTTATCCTTCTGTCAATAGTTTACGTTGCGGGTCTGTAAGCAACTTAAAGTAACATATATATATATATATATATATATTATATATAATTATATATATATATATATATATATAATTATATATATATATATATAATATAATATAGTATAATATGTATATATATATATATATATATATATATATATAATATATATATGATATATATAATATATATATATAT
>JABUQX010012836.1:0-25000 GCA_015478945.1 Trachelipus rathkii | reverse complement strand
GATTTAAATTTATTTAAGTTCACTTTATAATTTAACAACTTTGAAAATAAATTTATTTTTCCTTTTTATATTTTTTTTAAAGCAGTAACTTACTAAAATATGTTTTACCAGCGATTTTAAATAAATTATTTTATAATATAAATTAGAGCAACTTTTGCTACTATTGCTACTAGCACCATTAATGAAGTGTAATTTTAATAATCTTGTTAGATCTATATTTAACCCAAAAAATACTTTATTATATTTGTAATTTCTTGAAAGTTACCTGTGGAAAATATATTCTTTTCCTCTCTGAATTTATAATAAAAATAAATTATTTCTTATTTTAGTAAATTAGTTTTCCAAATTAGTTGGCTCATTAACTATAGATATATAATATATATTATTTATATGTGTATTTATATATATATTATATAATAATATATTATATATATATATATATATATATATATATATATATATATATATATAATATATATTATATATATATATAATATTATAAATATAATAGATAATATAATATATATTGCTGGCTGTCATCGGAGGCTGTGGTAGAAAAGAGATAAAGAGCAAAATCTTAAAAAGGAAATATCAAGAGAGAGGAGCAAAAAAGAAGATGAAAGAGTATCAAATGATGTTCTGAAAAAGTCTGGATTTAGTGAACCAAATGAGTGAGATAAAATTATAAATTTTCAAGAAATTTTAATTTGCTTTAGAAAGAGATTTGTAATTTTTCATAATTTATTTTGTTTGTTTTAGCACTTAAAATTGAAAAATCAAATTTAAATTCGAATTTAAAAATTACGTGAAGTAACATAAGTGAAATAGGGTATATTTATTTATTTTTTTCTTAAATTAATGCATACAAAAACAGAATTAGGCCCTTACGACTTATGATAGCGTAAAGAGTACGTGTATTATCACGAAACAAATAACATATGTGAAATTGTCGTAACATATCAAATAACAAAAGAGATGTATAATGAAAATAAACTAATTGTTAAAGTCTATTGTATTGTAAGAAATTGTTCAAGAAGTTGAATTTTTTCCTTTGGCAGAAAACTTTAGCCAATGAGAAAACTCCTTCAATGCTAAGCGAACACACACACACAAACTCTATGCTGATTTTTTTTAACTAAAAGAATATCCCCGGGTAACCCAATAGATGCAAAAGAGTCGGGGTCTCGCCGAATCGGGGACGACGGGGGGGACTTCGTCCCCCTCTGCCCACCGTCGGCTCGAGCCCCCTGAAAAAGAAAAAATCCATTTTCCATACAAACATTTCATACGCTGATTCCAAATATGTTACTTCGGTCTCTTGTACATATAGTTAATTTACGAAATATCATGCAGGTGCTTTGGTAAGTTATATAGTTATATATATATATACTATAATATGAATTATATATAATATATATATAATATATAGATTATAATATATAGATATATATATATATTATATATATTATTATAGTATGCCCTTTCTGAAACACTATGTGCAAGTTCTTCTATGTACATCAGTGATTCCCAAAGTGGTCTATAACACCTCCAGGGGTCTACAACAACCTGCAAAGGGTCCATGAAAGCTAAATTTTTTTGGGGGGTTCTGAGATGTAAATTGGCGGGTCTACGATGAGTCGATCTCAATTTAAGCATGTATAATTAATTAAATTAAATTAGAATATTTGGTCAAAAATTGGTAAGTTGCTAGCCATTCGGCTTTGTAAACTTGTTGAACTTGCACATAATTGATATACCAGTATCATCATGTTTAAACGCATATGCACAGTAGAAAATTCTTGTCCATTCAGGTCCAGAGGCTCGCGAAGCACAGCGAGTAAGACTCGCTACTTGCACCGATTGTCAATTCGTCAGTCAATAAATCGAATGTGAGAGACAAGTACGTTCATTTGTTTCCTGAGTCTTGGAATAAAAATGTTAACAAAATATTTCAAAACTATAAAGCTGGTAGCAAGGACAAATTAAAGGAATCAAAGTTAAAAATGAATCAATGTCATTTTGTTGGAGAGCTGAATGAAAATTAAGAATTATTTTGTTTATAAAAATTATTTTCTACTCGTAGTTAGCAAAGATAGATAAATTACCCGATCATGACTCGAGTTTTTTTATGTTGCCACGGCTTGAGTTTTTTGATGTTGCCATAAGGAGGGGTTATTTATAATTAGGAAATCAGGAAACGTTAAGCAAGTGAGGGACAGAGGGATATTTCAATATTCATTAGCAAACAACTTGCTATAATATATTATATATATTATTATATTAGATATTATATAATAATTATATATATAATATAATATAATATAATATATATATATATATATATATAGTATACCGTATATATATATATATAATAATATATTATATATATATATTATTATATATATATAATATATATATATATATATATATAATTATTATATATATTATTATTATATATATATATATATACTATATATTGAGATATATAGATTATAATATAGATATATATAATATATATATATAATATATACTTTTTATAAAATTACTTAAAATTCTTATAATTATTTCTATATTTTTTTATATCTACTATATTATATATCAACTATATATAGAAGTTTTAGTAAATAAGACATAATCAATTTCCGATTAATAACACAAAAACCAAAAACATGCAAATGGTCAGAGACAAAAAGTTTGGGGACCTCTGATGTACATCAACGCTTCCAACCTATCTGGCGGTACGCGTACCCCTAGGTACTCCTCAGAACCGGTTGTACGTATATAATAATATTGGTTAAATGGTGGAAAAGCACCACTGAATTATTAAAAAAGGGAATTTTGCCTTGGAGGCTAAAAATAAGATGAATATTTCCAAATTATGACCTTCATCATACAGTAAGATAATGTGGTTACAAATTATTTTAATGCTGTTTTATTTGTTTTGATATTAGGCTGATATTATAACAAATTGAAATAAATTCTAAATGCAAAATCTAAAATAAAAGCCTATAAAAGTCATTGATTTGAGTCTTTTGATTATTACCCCCCCCCCCCCATAACCTTAAGAAAACATTACATCTAACAAAAACAAAACGGTTTTTTTTTTGTTGGCGTAGGATGGTGGGGTAGGATGCGCCAAGAGGACCGATATAATCGATATTGAATATTTTTTTTTCGATAGTATCGAAAAAATATCGATGATATTTTTTCCAACCGATATATCGATATAACGATATTTATTTTCAGTATCGAATCAACGATATTTTTTTTTCACTTCTAGAAATAAGCAGTTTTCTTTTTTCAGAAATAGACCATCTTAAAATCTGTATTTTTCAGGTGCGTTTGGATGATGGGGACAGGACTGGAATGAGAGGGTAGAGGGAAGAAGGAGATGTCATACAAGGAATAAGTAAAGCCTATAGCGAAAGAACAATTTCATAAAATATACCTATTGTCATATTTTACTTTCAAATTAGAATTTATAAAAATTAATAAGAAGCAACAATGGCCCAATAATAGTGTGTGATGTTAGGTTAATTTTAATTAACTTTAAATCTTAATTCTGAAATTAAAAATTTTAACACTCCATATGGGAAGATTTTTCTACTTTACTCGAAGCTTTTTCCCTCTGTAAAACAACCTCCACTGTAATTTAGGGAAATGATTAGTGTTTACTTTAAAAAAGGAAATAATAATATATTAATATATATATATATATATTTACCTACTTACTTATATACGCGATACTACCTATATAGTTACTACTATGACTACTATACGATAGACTAGCCCATATGAACGAATATTACTACACCCACTACTTACTAGCTCAGCCCACTACGTATTAGGTCTATACACTATAACTCCGTATGACTATATCGCCTCCTTATTACTCCACGCTAGCCCGCAGCTAACCCTACTAATATACTATATACTATGACCTATATATATATCCCTTTATTATATTACTCCTCACTCAAACTACCACTACATATACCCATTATCTACTATAGTGACTATACCTAAAGTCCCTAACTGCTACTTAGTATACCTAGTAAATATTCTACATAGCATAAGAAATATATATATTCAGTAATCTTAGAGCGCTGACCGAACGTGGAATTTTCCGTCTCCGGCGAACGGAAATAGCCGGATCCGCCAATAACATTCCCGCGGACCACCGCGCAATTATGTAATTAACTCTTCCCTCTCCTGAACATCTCATGCGAAAGACAATCGTAAAACGCAACACCTGACTTTCTCACTATCACAACCTCATCCACATAGTAACTAAATCATATAAATAACCTACTACAAGAATAACAAAACTCACCAAATAGAGGATAGATCGACGATGAACACACGTGTACATGGCCCCAACTAGCAATCATCACCGCCAACCAATGGGAAAACTACGTAATAACCCGGGGCAATACTACAACTGCCCACAAATAAATCACTCGTAGTATACATATTCAGGTAATACCCTACCCTCCCCTACCTACCTCCAATATTTCCAAAAATACAGCTAGCTATCCTACCAGCATTTGTAATCTCTCGTAGTCATTGTCTCAAAAAATTTTGATCAAGATATATCTACAACATAAGGACATTTGAATCTGAGCACATGTTCCTAATAATAAACCTCCAGTCAACAGTTGATGTTTAAAAGCGACTCAATCATTTGTAGAGAGAAAATAAGATCTATTCATATTAATAATGTTAACCCCACTCATGTTAATATGACGAGAGTGTATACAATATGCACTCAACAGAAACTAAAACTAAGTCCTGCTCCAGGTTCACTCAACACCGACGATAAGTACACTCCCACACATGCCGCCACTTCCATAAGACATGAGACAGAAATCGTCGGCGATACGAAGTATACTATCTTGAAGTACAAATAACCATGTGAGGTCCGTAAAGTAACACACCGCGGATAGATAATACCTCGATATATCTCTTCTTGTACCACACTTGACATCCACAAATAAGGCAACGATTTCGAAAGTCGTTCACCCACATCTGACCGATTGAGGAAACATAAAAAATTTCTCCCCATTACACAGAACTTATCGACCTTATATCATCTGACTCCCAAACTCACAGACAATTCTCTACAGAAACATAATATAATTTCTCATTATCAATGACGATAACCAAGCATTATACACATCAACTGAAGTAAGTCTAGGTAACACTCATACGAACGCTCTGTTGCCACCTTCACAGTTAAATCGTGGGTATTCTCCTAATAAAAGATTTTATTTTGCAGCGATAATGTATAGCCCTACAACATTACCTACAGTTAACCATCTGAAGAACACACACTAGTACAAGAAGCTATATCTCAGACGCTGGTCAAGATAACTCACTGTTCCTCCGCGCTCATCAATGAGATAGCTAAAGTATCTCCAACGAGATTCAATTATATCTTTAAACTACGATCGATCTGCTTACGCAGGACAGTAGCCTTGAAGGGAACTCTCTCTACTGTATATCTACATCATGTCACACAACTATATAGCTGCATAATAGAGTAAGAAAATAAAAGGTACTACTTCTCACAGTTATCCATATGATTTAAGTATTTCTACTAGTAAACAAATAGGTACATACTCATCGACGGTGAGGTATGCGCCAGCTGCCTGAGACCCCCCCGGCGGCTATCGAGCCTGAGCTTTAGATACCTATTAGTGTAGTACCGCAGGGCGGCCGGCGGCCGGAACGGCGGCCTAAATACAAGGTCCAGTGAGCAGAGAGGAAGTGAATATATCTAGCGATAAATATTAGATATATATATAAAGATAGAGTATATATATTATGAAATATATGAGAGAATATAATAGTTATAATAGATGAATATTAATATATTGATAGATAATTATATTAATATAGTATTATATGAATAGAGAGTAAGATTATATATAATAATATTTAGAGAAGTATTATATATATATAGATATATAGAATAATATATGTATAGATATAATAGAAATAGATATTATATATATAGTAATAAGTAGGAATATATATATATATAGAAACACGAGTTCATCCATTATTATTTTATATCTACCTCTACTATACCGGTAATTTTCAAAGACAGAAATAAGTGTAATTATTTTGATTTTTTGAATTTGTGAGGATGAGTTTATATAGAGTAAATTTAAGCTCTAGATATTTTCAGAGGAGATATAATTTTAAAAAGGTAAGAATACTAATTTTTTGTATGACCTTTGTACGCGTGGCTTCAGTTTTATATAATATCTCTGCATCATTTAAGACAAATGGACATAAAATTCTGAGATATTTACAGCACGCACTGTTTGAATCTATGATAATACCACCTAATATTTATCCATTTCATTTTCCATTTACGCCGAGAGTGTCTAGATCAACAATGTGACTGTATAAGTCAGATTCTTCAGTATATTTTAATTTTTCAAAATTCATGATATCAATGTTCTCTGATAACATTTAATACGAAATTCACATTCCAGATTATATTTCCAAAAAATGACTTCCAACTTGAAATATGCACATAAGATTAAAGATCCATTTATCTAGAGGCGAGGATAGTTACAGAGAGGAAACTTTTATACTAGGTGTGTTATGACAGAATAAGTGCTCAAATGTCTCTCGTCAAATTTACCAACTCAATTATTTTATAAAGAAGAGGAGGAATTTTGAAATGAATGAATTTGTAGATAATTATTTGTCTCTGGTCAGGAGAATTAGGGATGAATTTATCGGAGAAGGCATATGTAAGTCGGGGCATGATGGCATCTTGTTTATACTGGTAACAGAAATCGTTAGGTGGTATACTCAGGAAAACTCTCTCTACAAAAAAAATTTGTAGACTTTTTATTTTTCAGAGTACAATAATGTATCAAGAGAACAAATACAAAAACCGATAATTGATATGACAAAGAGCACAGTAGAGTATTAAAGTAAAAAAATGTTGCATCTCCCGACTGACGACTACATTACAGCTCAAAAGAATATTTGTCACTCACCTTTCGCTACCCTGGAACAAAAAAAAGACATTTATTTCGCAAATTTATGTCATTTTCAACAATACCAAAATCATGGGTTGGAAAATTGACGCACGATCGCATGGCTTATCTGGAAACTCAACCAGAAATCGAAAAGTACTTCTGTACATTTTAATAGATAATGAACCAATATACTGATGTGCAGATTGTCAATTGAAGATCATTTTGAGAAAATTCTGGAAGTTGAGTTCAAGGCGAATCGCCCCAAAGAAATCAACCTCGAGGACCTTAGTCATGAATATAATTGATAGAATCGCCAGAATTACTGGAAAGAAATGTACTACAAGTCACAGAAATATAACACTCGGAAAACATACGTTTAGTAGAAGGCAAATAAAAAAGCATATACAATTTTTATATTTGAGGTATGTTTATATATCATAAATTCGCTGACAATTCCGAGTTTATTATGTCTCAATTTTTAAGATTATAGGTGGGGTAGTAGTGAAAACTTGGGGGCCGCCAAGGCACTAAAATTGGGATCTTGACCCTTTAATGGTTAACTTATTTTCATAAATCAAACATTAAAAACACTGTGTATGAAAGGTACTACACAAGGCTACTATTATATTTTGTTAAAAGATTTTGCTAATGGCGTTATGTATAAATAATCCCTTCCAGCAGAATTTGATTTATTTATAAAGAAAGCACACGTTGGGTGTACTTTCAACCGACTGGAATTTTAAAATAAATTTCGCCTGGAACCGAGAAAAAATGTAAAATTCGGCCGGAATCTGGCCGGACCGAATTCCGACACCTCTAATATATATAATATAGAGATATATATATTATATATATATATAATATATATATATATAATATAAGAACTTTCTTTTAAATAATGGTGTTATACGATATATACGAACGTGAGTACACTGTATATCTGATCTATTTTATGTGTGAATTTAAGTGAGCATTTACGGCAGATACTGTGTTTGTACGCTAGTAGCATAATATATAATAATGTTATTTTTTTATTTTTATTTGTTAATACAAATAGAATATATATACCCATAGATATAAAGCGTCCTAAATGGATAAGATATTTTTACTAATGAGGTCGTACCTATTTATACTGCACGAGGCGGACTCCGTCTACGCATGGGGCTACCTTTATCTCAGTAGGCACACGGGATTATTACAGTCTCCTCTCAGCAGCCTTGATCGGGATCCTTTCTCTAACACAATTTCAACTCGTTACGAGAAACACTTCTTTACTTTTTATTGCGAGTAAAATTAGTCAGAAAAATGAATGAAAAAATATTATACACATAATAAATATACAAGGATTATGTTAAAGACAAGGTCGCATACCATCAATTGATAATTTATCAATTATTCTGCTTTTCTCGAGACGGCTCTCGGAAAATGGACATAATTCGGAATTATTTGTGTGTTGTATGTTAATGTGGTATGTATAGAATATTACGCTCGCTATATCACTCCTCGCTAGTACCGTTTGCTAGTCTCCTTCTCTTATAGCATATTCTCTAGTATTAAATGACTACTCGAGCTAGGAGCACACATTAATAATTTACTTTTATACTCTACCTACCCTTCAATATTGTGATAATAGTTATTATGATAATAGTATAACGATATATATTAAAGATTAATATAAAGGATATATTATAAGTGTACCTATAGTGTATTTATTGAAATAATTCTATTATTTATATTAATTAATATATATTATATATAAGATAAATATTTATAATAGAAGAAATAGATATAATGATTTTTATTATCTTTGAAGAAAAATAAAGTATATATTATAAACCCATGCCTAATTATCATTATTATCACCTTATTATTATTATTTAATATTTAATTATATTGAAAAAGATTTATCTAGGAAGCTCGAATTTTAATATTTTATGTTAACATCTTTGTTTGGGGTTACGAATTATATATATATAGAATAACGTTTTGGGGAATCTGCACAGCCAACGTATTCAAAGAAGTATTATGATATAAAGGAATTAGGTATAGATTATATATTATATATATATATTCGATTAGTGTATAGTATTTGAGGAGTGAAGAGAAACCGAATCCTTGTTGACATGACTGAATGATATTTTTACTGACAATTAATCACCGGTCTTGTTTACAGCACAGTTTCTGGAGGAATTCGATTTTAGTAAAGCTCATTAAGTTAATACGTTGAGCGGAGCACATTAAGACAGTTAAAAGAAAACACTATATATTTTATCTTTGAACACGATAAAATAACAAGAACTTTTTAAATAAACTTAAAAGTAAAAGAACAAAACTATGAAAGATTAACTGTAGATGAAAGACTTGAAATAGAGAAAGAGAATTTGTAATAAATATTAATATTTCAATATATATATATATATTATAAGATATTATATAATGAAAATATAAATAGATAAATAAAGTAAAATAGCGAATTACCTATATATATATATATTTACTCTTATATGATAGCACTGTGAATAATAATTAAGTAAATATAATATATATAATCGAGTAAAGGTATAAGAAGAAGAAGAAGAGCATAATAGAAAAAAAGTTGAAAAGGAGTGTCCGCCGTCAAAGACCATTGATACATAATACCAGGATAGGTAGCTTAAGAAGTGCTCCAAAGGCAACAAGATAAACAAGTGAGACAACTTACATGCCGAGCACATCACACAGAGGCCGAAATTCCGATTTCACGGTAGCAATCGAAATGGAATCCTTGAAACAAGGTTTAAAGGCCCAAAGTAAAACCGGCCAATGAACATAACCAGAGTAGTGTAATAGCAGCACTCCGCAAAAGTCCCATATCCCGGCAAAAGAAGAGTTAGACTTCACCCGGGAAAGAAAAAAAAAGAATCCGCAGGAGCCAGGATAAACGAGAAAAGTTAGAGAATATAATAGAATGGCTCAAAACCAGACTAGAAAATGTGCAAAAGGATGTCAATTCGAAAAGTATCGAACTTGAAAATCTAAAAGATGAAATTTATAAAACTGAAACTTGATGAGACCGAATTTCAATTATTGAAGAAAAAAAAAAAGACAAAGGAGGATAGATATACTTAAAGATGAAAAAAAAAGAGAAGTTGTTAAAACAACTTGCAAAGAGGAAAGCCACTTCTCGAAGTGTAAAGGGAGGAAAATCAAGAAACTAGCAAAAAAAGGTAGTTTTTAAAACCAACTACCGATTTGTCCGAAGAAGAAGAAAAAGGAAAAAAAGCTTATTCAAGATTATGATGTAAGGGAAAAAAAAACGAGGGTTGAGGAAACCCTGCCAAAGAAAGAAGATGTTGAATAATAGGAAAGGGAAATTACAAGAAATGGAAAAAAAAGAAGTATATACTGCTTACCGAAGATTTTAAAGAGGAAAGATTGTTGAAGCAAAAAGAAGTTAAGGCAATCTCGGAAGAGAAGCAGGAAATATTGAGAGCAAGGAAAAAAGGGAAGTCTCTCGTTGAATCTTATTTCCGAAAGAGAGGAGAAGAGGTTTTGGAAGAGAATAATGGACAGTTTGAAGCCATTTGATAAGAGGGAGAACATCTTTGAAGAATAAAAAAGGGAAATTTGATTAAAAGAAAATAAAAAGAAAAATATGTCTTTAGACGATTTTGGAACAGGAAAAACAGATAATTGTCAAGGAAAAAAAGAAGTTTAAATGTAAATAACAAAGCAATTTTCATGAAATTATTCGATACAAAAATTAGAAATTTTCTTTTTTTTTAAACCACTTTGTCCTGTAAAAGAGAAAGTGAAAGAGTGAGGTGAGATATGGGCCGTGTTATAAGGAAGAAAGTTTCATGTAGAAAAATGTTTTTGGAAAAAAGAAAAAGAATTTTATATCCCTTGCGCCGAACGAGAAAA
Source organism: Trachelipus rathkii (assembly GCA_015478945.1). Classification (NCBI taxonomy): domain Eukaryota; kingdom Metazoa; phylum Arthropoda; class Malacostraca; order Isopoda; family Trachelipodidae; genus Trachelipus; species Trachelipus rathkii. The sequence continues at coordinate 14,093 of JABUQX010012836.1, read as the reverse complement.
GAATGAAGATTGTTGAAGCTAAATTTATGGTTAAGAGAATCTACAAAAGAAAATTATTGAAGAAATTCACGCCATAAACATCTCCATTTACCGTCGAACTGTGATAAACTTCAGAGAAGGAATAATTAAAAAGTTGACAACAAATTAATAAAGAGGTTGGAACCAGTATGATGAGCCCGAAAGATCTTGAAGAAAAAGAAGGAATTAAAGGAAATGGGAAAAAAATGAGGGCTCACGAGAGGAAAATGGAAGAGAGACAAGAAAAAGAGAAAGAAGAAAAAAGAGTAAACACTGACAAAGAAGCCAAGTCTCTAGAAGTAAAGGAGGAAATTCAAGAAAATTTTAAAGAAAAAAAGTTAAAAAAACCTCCACTTGCCGAAGAATAAACGTAATCGTCCGGTCAAGATGGTTTTGAGAGGTTTATGTCCTTGTCAAACAAGAAAAGGGGAAAGAAATACAGATCACCGCATAGTGCAATGCCTCCGTTTCTATCTGCCTGGCTTCAACACGGAAGGGGAAAACAAAGAAGTTTTTAAAATCCCATTCCCGAGAGGAAGATTAAAATTATGTAAGAGATAAAGATTATATTATCTTGAACGTAATTAATGTGGTAAGTAGCATTTTTGAAGAAATGAAGAAAGTCGAAACACATTGACGAGGAGAAAGATCTTGAAGAAAAATATACTGGAGATAGGAAGTAGATAAAGATAAGATTAGAAACCCCTGAATGAGTCCGAAGAAAGAGAAGGTGTATAGAACAAAAAGAAAAACCACTTGACCAAGAAACAGATCTCAAAGAAGAGGAGGGAACTCAAGTAATAGAAAAAGTTAAACCACTTGCCGAAGAGAAAGAGAAGGCCGTTGAAGAAAAAGAGGTTGAATCCTTTGTAAAAGAAGTTTCTGAAGAAAAAGAAAAAATTAAAGAAGTTATAACCCTTGCCGAAGAAAAAGAGAAGATTGTTGAAGAAAAAGAAGTTGAGACCATCTCCAAAGAGGAAGGGAAAATTATTGAAGAAAAAGAAGTCGTATCCATTTCCGAAGAGAAGGAGAAAGTGATTGAAGAAATAATGAAAATTAAACACACTGAAGAGGAGAAAGATCTTGAAAAAAAGAAGGAAATTAAAGAAATTGAAAAAGATGTTAAACCCCTTGTTGAAGAGAAAGAGAAGATTATAGAAGAAGAAGAAGTTAAGCCACTTGACAAAGAAGCAGTTCTCGAAGCAAAGGAGGAAATTCAAGAAATGGAAAAAGTTAAACCACTTGTTGAAGAAAAGGCTATGGAAGAAAAAGAGGTTGAAGCCATTGTCAAAGAAAAAGTTTCTGAAAAAATTATAGAAATAGAAAAAGAAGTTTTATCCCTTTCCAAAGAGAAAGAGAAGATTGTTGAAGCAAAAGAAGTTTAAGACCATCTGCCGAAGAGGGATTGAGAAAATTATTGAAGAGAAAGGGAAGTCGAATCGTTTGACGAAGAGAAGGAGAAAAGAGATTATTGAAAGAAATTATAAAGGTTAAACACATCGATGAGGAGAAACCACTTGATTTCTTTCTATCTTTGAAGGAAAGAGGGAATCAAGAGAAGAAAAAGATGTTAAACCTATTGTTGAAGAGAAAGGAAATGGTTATTAGGAGAAGAAAGTTAAACACTTGACAAAGAAGCCAGTTCTACGAAGTAAAGGAGAATAAATTCAACAAAATAAAAAGGGAAGTTAATACCACTTGCCGAGAAGGGAAAAAGAAGGATTGCCACATGCACCCTCGCAAACTTACAAAGAAAGTACTATAAGGTTTCAAGAAGAGAAAGAGTTTCTGAATGAAAATTAAAAAATTGAAAAAAGAAAGTTAGTCCCCTTGCGAAGAAGAAAGAGGAAGATTGTTGAACGGCCAAAAGGAAGTTAAGACCATCGGCTAAGAGGGTAGAAGGGAACATTATTGTGAGAAAAAGACTAAATAGTTTCGAATCCATTTCCGAAGAGAAGGGGAGAAAGTTATTGAAGAAATAATAAACTTACACTTCTTGAGAAGTAGAAAGGCGATCTTGAAAAAAAGGAAAAATTAAAGGAAGAAGAATCAAAAAAGAAGTTTAGAGTACAATGAAGTATTAGAAAGAAGATTATAGAAAGAAGAAACAGAAGTTACAACCGTTGCAGCTGACAAACCTACATATTTTGAGGTAAAGGAGTTAATTGAAAAGAAATAGAAAAATTTATAAAACTGCCAAAGGAGAAAGAAGGAAGCCTGTTGAAAGAAAAAAGAGATATGAAACCCTTGACAAAGAAGAGAAGGTTTCCGAAGAAAGGATAAGATAAGAAAATTATAAAAGAAAATCGGAAAAAAAGAACTTATTTACACTTGCAGAAGAGAAACGAGTAAAATATTGTTGAAAAAATTGAAGTTAAACCCAAATCTGTGCGAACCCACTATTTCCGAGGAGTTAAGGAGGAAAGTTCTTGATTAATAAAAGAAATTGGCTATATCACATTGGAAGTGAATAAAGTTCTGGAAGAAACGTAGGATAAAACCCCTTTACTGGAAGGAAAGAAAGTTTTTAGCAAGAAAAAGAAGGGTAAAACCATCTTGACAAAAAAGAAGTTTCCGAAGGAAAGGATAATAAAATTCAAGGAAATCAGAAGAAGAATTAAACCTCTGGACACGAATTCAAATTTAAAATGGTCTAAGGAAAGAGGAAAATTATAAGTTAAAAGAAGTCTCGAACCATTTCCGAAGAGAAAAGAAAAGCTTACGTGAAGAAATTGAAAAAAAAAGTTAAACACATTAAGGAGGAAAAGGTTCATAAAGAAACAGAGGAAATTAGGGAAATAGAAAAAGAAGTTAAACCCTTATCTGAAGAAAAAGAGATTCCAGAAGAAAAAGATGTTAAACCACTAGACAAAGATGTTCTCGAAGAAAAGGAGGAAATTCAAGAATTAGAACTTATTAAACCACTTACCGAAGAGAAAGATAAAACTGTTGAAGAGAAAGATGTTAAATTAGTCGTCGAAGAAAAAGAAAAAATTATTGAAGAAAAAGTAGTCGAATCCATTTCGGAAGAGAAGGAGAAAGTTCTTGAAGAGATAGAAAAAGATGTTAAACACATCGAGGTGGAAAAAGTTTTAGAGGAAAAGGAAGAAATTAAAGAAAAAGAAATTAAACCGCTTGACAAAAAAGAATTTCCCGAAGGAAAGGAGGAAATTCAAGAAATAGAAGAAGAATTTAAACCACTTACCGAAGAGAAAAAGAAAATTATTGAAGAAAAAGAAGTCGAACCCATTTCCGAAGAGAAAGAGAAAGTTATTGAAGAAATTGAAAAAGAAGCTGAACACATTAAGGAGGATAAGGTTCATGAAGAAAGGGAAGAAATTCTGGAAATAGAAAAAGGAATTAAACCCCTATCTGAAGAGAAAAAGGTTACAGAAGAAAAAGAAGTTAAATTGCTTGACAAATATGTTCTGGAAGAAAAAGAGGAAATTCAAGAAATAAAACAAGTTAAACCACTTACCGAAGAGAAAGAGATTATTGAAGAGAAGGAAGTTGAATCCGTCTCCGAGAAGAAAGAGAAAATTATTGAAGAAAAAGAAGTCGAACCCATTTCCGAAGAGAGGGAGAAAGTTATTGAAGAAATAGAAAAAGATGTTGAACACACTGAGGTTGAAAAAGTTCTAGAAGAAATGGAGGAAATTAAAGAAAAAGAAGATAAACCCCTTTCTGAAGTGAAAGAGAAGGTTATAGAAGAAAAAGAAATTAAACCACTTGACAAAAAAGAAGTTCTAGAAGAAAAGGAGGAAATTAAAGAAATAGTAGACGTTATACCACTTGACGAAGAGATTGAGAAGGATGTTGAGGAAAGAACTAAAGCCATCTCCGAAGGGAAAGAGAAAATTATAGAAGAAAAAGAAATTCAACCCATTTCCGAAGAGAAAGACAAAGTTATTCATGAAATTGAAAAAGAAGAGATGGTTGTTGACGAAAAAGAAGTTAAAGCACTTCTCAAAGAAGAAATTCTTCAAGAAAAGCAGATAATACATGTAATAGAAAAAGAAGCTAAATCTTTTGTCGAAGAGAAAGATGATATTGTTGAAGAAAAAGAATTTAAAGCTTTCCCTGAAGAGAAGGAGAAAATTGCTGGAGAAGAAATTAAGCCCATTTCCGAACAGAAAGAAAAAGTTATTAAAGAAATTGAAAAAGAATTTAAACACATTGAAGAGGAAAAAGCTCTTAAAGAAAAGGAAGAAATTAAAGAAATTGAAAAAGAAGATAAACATCATGCTGAAGAGAAAGAGATTATAGAAGAAAGAGAAGTTAAACCAATTGACAAAGAAGTTCTCGAAGAAAAGAAGAAAATTAAAGAAGTAGAAAAAGAAGTTAAACCACTGGCCGACGAGAAAGAGAAGGTTATTGAAGAGAAAGAAGTTAATGCCCTTGAGATAGAAGATCTTCAAGAAAGAATGGTAATTCAAGAAGTCGAAAAAGAAGTTAAATCTCTTGCCGAAGAACAAGAGATCATTCTTTCCGAAGAGAAGGAAAAGGTTATTGAAGAAAAAGAAGTCACACCCATTTCCGAAGAGCAAGAGAAACCTATTAAAAAAATAGAAAAAGAAGATAAATACATTGACGAGCTTAAATATCTTGAACAAAAGGAGGAAATTAAAGAAATTGAAAAAGAAATTTCACCCCCTGCTGCAGAGAAAGAAATGGTTATAGATGAAAAAGTAGTTAAACAACTTGACAGAGAACAAACTCTCAAACAGAAGGAAGAAGTTGAAGAAATAGTACAAGAAGATACACCACTTATCGAAGGGAAAGAGAAGGTTGTTGAAGAAAAACAAACTAAAGCCCCTGATAAAGAGGTTCTTCAAGAAATTAAAGAAATTGAAAAAATAGAAAAAGAAGTTAAACCACTTGCCGAAGCAAAAGAGAAGATTGTTGAAGAAAAAGAAGTTAAACTCCTTTCAGAAGAGAAAGAAAGAGTTATTCAAGACAAAGAGGTTAAACCCATTTCCGAAGAGAAGGAAATTGAAGAAATAGAAAAAGAAGTCGAACATCTTGAGGATGAAAAAGTTCTTAAAGAAAAGGAGGAAATTGAAGAAATAGAAAAAGAAGTTGAGCCCCTTGCTGAAAAGAAAGAGAAAGTTATTGAAGAAAAGGAAGCTAAACCACTTGACAAAGAAGTTCTCGAAGAAAAGGAGGAATTCCAAGAAATAAGAAAAGAAGTTAAGTCCCTTGCCGAAGTGAAAGAGATTGTTGAAGAAAAAGAAGTTAAAACCCTTTTCGAAGAGAAAGAAAAAGTTATTGAAGAATCTGAAGTCGAATCTATTTCTGAAGAAAAAGAGAAAGTTGCTGAAGAAGTGGAAAGAGATGTTAAACAAATTGAAGATAAAAAAGCTCTTGAAGAAAAAGAGGAAATTAAAGAAATTGAAAAAGATATTAAACCACTTCCTGAAAAGAAAGAAGAGGTTATAGAAGAAATAGAATTTAAACCACTTGACAGGGAAGAAACTCTTAAAGGAAAGGAAGAAACTGAAGAAATAAAGAAAGAAGATAAACCACTTGCCGAAGATATAGAAAAAGAGGTTAAAACTTTTGACGAAAAAGTTCTTCAAGAAGAGAAAGAAATTGAAAAAATAGAAAAAGAAGTTAAATCCCTCACCGAAGCGAAAGATAAGATTGTTGAAGAAAAAGAAATTAAACCCCTTTCCGAAGAGAAAGTAAAAATTATTGAAGAAAAGGACATTAAATTCCTTTCCCAAGAAAAAGAAATTGATGAAATAGAAAAAGAAGTTGAACATATTGATGAGGATAAAGTTCTTGAAGAAAAGGAGGAAATTAAAGAGAGAGGAAAAGAAGTTCAATTCCTTGCTGATGAGAAAGAAAAAATTATTGAAGAAAAAGAAGTTAAACCACTTGATAAGGAAGAAGATTTTGAGGAAAAAGATGAAGCTGAAGTAATAGGAAAAGAAGTTAGGCCACTTGACAAGGAGAAACAGAGAGTTGTTGAGGAAATAGAAGTTAAAACCACCCTTGACAGAGAAGAAGTTCTCCAAGAAAAGTTAGAAATTCACGAAATTGACACAGATATTAAATCCCTCGCCAAAGAGAAAGAGAAAATTGTTGAAGGAAAAGATGTTCAACCCCTCTCCGAAGAGAAAGAAAAAGTTTCAGAAGTAAAAGCAGTTAAAATTATTTCCGAAGAAAAGCATACTGAAGAAATGGAAAAAGAAGTTAGGCTCATTGTCGAGGAGAAAGATTTTGAAGAAAAGAAGGGAATTATAGATAAAGATTTTGAACTACTTACTGAAGGGAAAGAAAAGGTTTTAGAAGAAAAAGAGGTTAAATCCATTGACAAAGATGAAGTTCCTGATGAAGAGGAGGAAATAGAAAAGGAAGTTAAACCCTTTTCAGAAGAGGAAGATAAAGAAACAGTTATTGAAGAAAAAGATGTTAAACCTCTTTCTGAAGAGAAAGAAAAAGTTATTGAAGTAGAAGATAAAGAAGTTAAACACATTGACGAAGAGAAAGTTCTTGAAGAAATGGAGGAAAGAGATGAAATAGAAAAGGAAGCTACAACTATTGCCGAAGAGATAGAGAAGGATGCTGAAGAAACGGACATTAAAGCCCTTGAAAGAGAAGAAGTTCAAATCCAAGTCAAAGAAAAGATTCAAATTCAAGAAAAGGACGTTAAATCTTATGCCGATGAGAAAGAAAAAACTGTTGATGAAAAATATGTTAAGCCTCTTTCCGAAGAGAGTGAGATAGTTATTGAAGTAATAGAAAAAGACGTTAAACACATTGATCAGGAGAAAGTTCCTGAAGAGAAGGAGGATATTACGGAAATAGAAAAACAAGTTAAACCGCTTGAAGAAGTGAAAGAGAAGATTATAGAAGAAAAAGAAGTTAAACCATTTGAAAAAGAAAAAATTCATGAAGAGAAGGAAGAAATAAAAGAAGTCGAACTCTTTGCCGATGTGAAAGAGGAACTTGTAGAAGAATTGAAATCAAAAGAAACTGAAGGGAAACTTAAAGAGGAAGATAAAGATGAAACACATGAAGAGAAAGTATCCTTAGTTGAAGAAAAGAAAAAAGTAGAAGCTATTTCAGTTTCAGAAGTAAAAATCGAAAAAGAACATAAAACAGTAGAAAAAGAAATATCTTCACTAGAAACAAAAGAAAAGGGGAAAGCACTTGAAGAAGTTCCTGAATCAAAAGAAAAATTAAAAGAAACTGAAATTAAACTCGAAGATAAAATAAAAGAAAAAGTTGAAATTCATGAAGAAACAACATCTCTAGTAGAAATACCGAAAGTCCTTGAAGAAATTAAAAAAGTAGAAACAATTTCGATCGCAAAAGCAGAGGAAGATCTTAAAGAAAAGGAAACACTAAAAGAGGTACCTGAATCGAAAGAAATATTAGAGGAAGAAAAACCAAAAGAAACTTTAGGAAAACTTGAAGAGGAAATTAAAGAAAAAATTGAAATGCATGAAGAAACAGCATCTACAGTAATAGAAATACAAACGGACATTGAAGAAAAGAAAGAAGTAGAAGTATCAGTATTAGAGGAAAAAATCGAGAGAGAGGAACATAAAGAAGTTAAAAAGGAACCTGAATTGATAACTGCATCAAAAGATGAGGAATCTTGCTTTGTGAAAAAATAAGTAGTTAGATATAAATATTCAAATATCCTTTTGCAAGAAAAAAGGTAAATCGGATTTTGTTAGAAGATTGGTATATTTAAAGTACATTCAAAGGAAAATCCGATTTTGTTAGAAGATAGGTAGATGAAAATTGGCATATTTAAAGTAGAAGAAAAAATAGAGAAAGATGAACATAAAGAAATAGAAAAAGAACTTGAATTGAAAGCTGTAGAAGAAATAGCTTTATCAGAGTCACAGGAGGAAGATATTAAAGAGAAGATAACACTAAAACATGTTCCTGAATCAAAAGAAATAATAGAGAAAGAAAAACCAAAGGAAACTGAAGAAAAACTTGAAAAAGAATTTGATGGAAGTGTTGAAATCCAGGAAGAAGGCGTACCGGTATCTGTTGTTGAAGTACCGATGATTTCCAAAGAAAAAGAAGTAGAAGAAATTCCCATTACAGATGAGGAAATTGAGAAAGAACAAGAAATAAAAGAAGAAACAAAGGAAGCCCTAACTTTAACATACACAATGGAAGCCGATGTTAAAGAAATAGAAGCACTGAAAGATATTTCAGAATCAAAAGAAAAATTAACTGAAGAGAAAATAAAGGAAACTGAAGAGATACCTAAAGAAGATGACGAGCCACAAGTTGGTGAACAGAAAATAATAACTACTACTACTACAGTAGAAATTCTAGAGAAGGTTCCTGATGTAATAGAAGAAATTTACGTAGCTGAAAAGGAAGTTGAGATAGAGCGTAAAGATATGGAAGAAAAATTAGAAGCAAAAGTTGAAGATAAATATAAAGAAATTCTATCCACAGCAGAAACACAGGAGAAAATTCTTAAATACGAAAAAGAAATAAAAGATATTCATGAAATAAAAGAAAAATTATTGATAGAAACGACAAAGAAATCTGAAGAGACACTTATAGAGGAAGGTAAGGAAGAGATTGAACAGCAGATAGAAACGGCATCTACAATAGAAGCTACAGTTACTGATGCTGCTGATAAGAAAGAAGTAGAAGAAGAGATAGTTAAGAAGGAAGACCATAAAGATATAAAAGAAGAACCAAAAGTGGAAGATACAGAAAAGAAAATACTTTCTGTAGGAGAAGCACAGGAGAAAGCCCCTGTAGTAGAAGATAAATCTGTTGATGCAGAAGATAAAGTGGAGGAAGAAAAAGAAACCGAAGAAATTTTAGAAAAACATGAAGAGGAAGAGAAGGAAAAAGTTCAAATTCTTGATGAAATTACATCTACAATAGATATAGAAGAGAAGGTTTCTGAAGAGATGAAAGAAATTTCATTAAGAAAAGAGAAAGTTGAAAAAGAACCAAGGAAAGATTTCAAAGAAGAAAAAGAACCAGAAGATATTCCTGAAACAATAAAGATACTAGAGGAAGAAAAACCATCAGAAACTAAGGAGAAGCATGAAAAAGAAGTTATTGAGAAACTTGAGTTACAGAAAGAATTAAAAACAGAAAAGGAAGAAGTCGAGAAGGAAGAAGTTTCAGTAACAAAAGAGGGAGTCGAGAAGGAAGAAGTTTCAGTAACAAAAGAGGAAGTCGAGAAAGAAGAAGTTTCAGTAACAAAAGAGGAAGTCGAGAAGGAAGAAGTTTCAGTAACAAAAGAGGGAGTCGAGAAGGAAGAAGTTTCAATAACAAAAGAGGAAGTCGAGAAGAAAGAAGTTTCAGAAACAAAAGAAGAAGTCCAGAAGGAAGAAGTTTCCGTAACAAAAGAGGAAGTCGAGAAGGAAGAAGTTTCAGTAACAAAGGAGGAAGTCGACAAGGAAGAAGTTTCAGTAACAAAAGAGGAAGTCGACAAGGAAGAAGTTTCAGTAACAAAAGAGGAAGTCGAGAAGGAAGAAGTTTCAGTAACAAAAGAGGGAGTCGAGAAGGAAGAAGTTTCAATAACAAAAGAGGAAGTCGAGAAGAAAGAAGTTTCAGTAACAAAAGGAAGAAGTCCAGAAGAAGAAGTCTTCCGTAACAAAGAGGAAGGCGAGGAGGAAGAAGTTTCAGTGTAACAAAAGGGAAGTTCGACAAGGGAAGACGTTTCAGTAACAAAAGAGGGGAATGTCGAAAGGAAGAAGTTTCAGTAACAAAAGAGGAAGTCGAGAAGGAAGAAGTTTCAGTAACAAAAGAAGAAGTTTCAGTAACAAAAGAAGAAGTTTCAGTAACAAAAGAGGAAGTCGAGAAGGAAGAAGTTGCACCCCCAAAGAATAATTGAAGTGACCCCTTTGAAAATGGCTCTGGCCACACGGAGACACTATCAGTCGTTCGCTTCGTATGAGAAGGAAATCGAGAAGAGAAGTTTCAGTAACAAAAGAGGAAGTCGAGAAGGAAGAAGTTTCAGTAACAAAAGAGGAAGTCGAGAAGGAAGTTTCAGTATCGGAGTCGAAGTCGGAGAAGAAGAATTTTGAAATTGAGGAAGTCGAGAAGAAAGAAGTTTCAGTAACAAAAGAAATCGTTAAATGAGAATAGTTTTCAGTAAAAAAACGAGGAAGTCGAGAAGTGAAGAAAGTTTCAGTAACAAAAAGAGGAAGTTCTCGAGAAGGAAAAGTTCAGTTAAGCAAACAGAGGGAAGTCGAGAAAGAAGAAGTTTCAGTAACAAAAGAGGAAGTCGCGCAAGGAAGAAGTTTCAGTAACAAAAGAAGTCGTGAAGGAAGAAGTTTCACAGATAACCAATAGAGGAATCGAGAAGGAACGCAAGTTTCCGAGTTAACAAAAGAAGTCGAGAAGAAGAAGTTTCTAGGTAAAAAAGAGGAAAGTCGGAGAAGGAAGGAAGTTTCACAGTACAAAAGGGAGTCATGAGAAGAAGAAGTTTCAGTAACAAAAGAAGAAGTTTCAAGTATACAAAAAGAAGAAGTTCAGTAACAACAAGAGGAATCAGAGCAAGGAAGAAGTTTCAGTAACAAAAGAGGAAGTCGAGAAGAAAGAAGTTTCAGTAACAAAAGAGACAGTTGAAGGCAAGAAGTTTCACGATTCAAACAAAAAAGAAGTTTCAGTAACAAAAGAAGAAGTTTCAGTAACAAAAGAGGAAGTTCGAGAAGGAGAAGAAGTTTCACGAGAATATGTAATATATAAAAATTGGCAGGTCTTCAGTAACAAAAGAGGAAATCGAGAAGGAAGAAAAGAAGTTTGCATGTGGAGTAACAAGAATGATAGTCGTGAAGGAAGAAGTTTCAGTAACAAAAGGGGAGTCGACAGAGGTAAGATAGAGAAGTTTCAGTCAACAAAAAGAAAGATCGAGAAGGAAAGAAGTTTCAGTCAACAAAAGAAGGAAGTCCGAGAAAGAGGAAGAGTTAAAAATAAAATAAATCAAAAGTCAATAAAAAAAAAAAAGAAAAGGAAGTAGCCCCTCGAAAGAAGAGGAATAAAAAGAAGTAATTCTAAAAGTAACAAATGAGGATCACGACGAGTAAAAATTTACAAATTTCACAGTAACAAAAAAATTCAAACACAAAGTCCGAAAAGGAAAAAAAGACTATTAAAGAAAATTCAAAAAGAAACACCAGATATGAAACTCACAGGAAAAAGAACAAGACCAAAAACGCCATCAATTAGTAACCCAAGGAAGGTCTGAAAGAATGAAGATTTGATTTAATTAATGAACCTTAGCTAAATTCGTATATGCAGACTGTGCTTGAAAAAAGAAAGGTTTAGTATTCAGTAAAAGATATTATACAATCAAAGGAAAAGCTAAACATATTGGATACTCTCTCTCTCTCTCCGTACAAGATCTTTATATTAGTAGGAAGACAGATTCAAAAATATATGGTAAAATAGAATATATATGATTAATAAATATATAATAAGTAAGAAATAAATAGTAATATATAAGCTATAGAACTAAGAATATATTGTATTAACGTTAATCATATAAAGACAATAATAATAATATATATATTACCTAAATGTAAATAGATATATAATATATCTATATTATCTAATAATATACTAATATACATATATATATATATAGCACTTTCCCATGTTAAAAGGATAGAGTTAACTAAGGTGATAAAAATTACAATATCGAAATCTCGCGGCTGAGAGCCACTAATCAGACAAGTACTAACCATGCTACTGGATGACGTTGTTAACTTAAACTATCCAATAGGAAGAGAAAGAAAGAAGTTGCCCACATGTTGCTTATGAATACTTCCTCTGTATAATTTTTAATTATATGAGTTATTATTGATTATTAAATAGTCTTTTTTATGTTTTATTAGAAGGGGCTCGATGCCGAACGGTGGGACAGGAGGGGACGAGTCCCCCTCAGGTGCGTCCCCCGCTGAGGCCGAGAGACTCCCTGACTCGATTTCCATACTTGGCGAAACATTTAATCTTAAAGGTATTCCATTTAGTTAAAAAAGAGAAAAAAACTTTTGAATTGAGTCAACCCTTAAACGGCTACATATTTGCCTTGAACCATAATCAGCGCGTAAAAAGAATCCGAAACTACAATCGCTCGGGTGTGCGAATAAAATGTATATACACGGAAGTTAAACAATCCTATTAATAATGGTTTTTCATGAACATCTGAGCTATATATATATAAGGGAGAATATAACTATATTAGTCTCTATCGATATATATGGAAGAATGGGCATTATATATATACTATACTATATGTATATCAAGATACTATATTTTTATCTAATAATTATAATATATATATATAGATAATATAGATATATATTATATATATATATATATATTATACCTGAGCGAAAGAAAAAAAAAAATGATGAACTCATCAAAATAGAATGTATAAAATAATAGATCTAAAATAAGATATAGTATAAAAACGGAATTTTTGACAGATAAGTACCAGAAGATGCAATTAAATAAGAATTAATTTTAAAATATCATAATTATTAACAGGATATAATCATATCTGATACCAGGCCAGTTGAAACTGGAAAGGGGCGAAAAAATAGACTACAGAACAAAATAAAAGAGTTAACGCGTACTTTGATAGCATTAAAAGCCTCCTAATCAAGGCGGAATATAAAGGACGTGGGTCTGGTAGAAGAAAAGATACGGGGGGAAAAAAGATTTGGAAGAGCTGATGTACATGTATGTATATAAATTTTTTTTTTTTAACGTGATTCAATCACGCGCCAAAATAATGGATGTTAATAAATTTATGTTGAACGTAGGAAAATTTCGTTCGTAAATATTTTGTAACTATATAACATTTCATATTATTTACAATAATTAAAAAAAATATATATTAAATTTATATATACTCTCTTTATTATTTATTAATTTTGAAAAAATATTTATTTCTCATATTTATTTATTTCAAAGCAATAACTTATTAAAATATGTTTCATTGACGATTTTTTTGTTTATTTTATGTAAGTTATTTTATATCAAACATTTTATATAAATTATTGTATACCATAACCATAGGTTACAGCAATTTTTGCTACTAATACTACCAGCGCCATCAATGAAGGTAATTTTAATATCCTGTTTAGATTTTTACATAACTCCAAAAAATAATTAAACATATTGAATGGGTCTTGAAATACATTATACTGAATCAGGCTATAAGGAGAAATTGAAATGCCAAAGATTGCTAGGTTAGGTTAGGCTACGTTAGATCAGGTTAGGATAAACTATTATTATACTATGATACTAATAACAGTAGAAATATCATAATTATCTATGACACTATGATTAATACACTATACTAATGATACTATTATAAATAACAGTATAGGTATAAAAGTTTTCTGTTATTATTATTATAGAAATAGTTGAGAATAACAAAAATTACGGTGTCAAAATCCTGAAAGAAAGGAACTGAAGTGAGAGTAAGCGATAGTATGACATATAAGAATTATAGTGTGACAATAAGTTTAACATAATAATTTATCAGAGAATAGATATAATATGAATACTATACTTACCTCTCACTACTTCGGCCCCTGCGCTCGCACCTCTTATGATATGGAGAAGCCAACACTGACTTATACGCGAGAGGCAAAGGGCCCGCTGCGCCATCGCAATTTGGACGGATTTCCAGCAAAGGTACAGAGAAGGGGAAGAGATTAGAGGTACGGGCAGCAGAGGGCGTGCAGAGAAGAGCGTGTTGCAGCCCCAGAAGGAGGTGCTCCATTGTATTTTCCTGGGTAAGAACAATACATCTGGTACTAGTGGCGGATAAGGGGATAAACATTATCTAGTTAATCAAGAACAAGATATATATTATATCTGCAAAGGATTAATTAGAGATTCGAGGATGACCTGATCTTACTCCGCGGCGAGGTCAATTTGCCTCTTCTGGACAGTGTTTTCTTCTCTAGGGCGACAACAATCCTTTACTGCCCAGGGAGGGGAGTCGTTTAGTACAGTTGTTATTGGGCGGATATTTGAGATAAGGTTGCGTTCAGATTGGGTATGGATGTGCGTGACCCCCGATGACCCTATTGGCACGAGAAGCGGGA
>JABUQX010012835.1:20000-65333 GCA_015478945.1 Trachelipus rathkii | reverse complement strand
TCGATAGTGGGGTCTCCTATCGGTTTTTTGCCAGAAAAGACGTGAATAAAATGACATAACCTACCCAAAATTCCTTTTCATCGTTAATCGGAAATTTGAAAGTTTCATTTTTTTAATCTGGAATTTATAAAAAAAAAAAAGAACATTTCATTCAGCCGTCTGAGTAAAACACGTACAGGGTAGTCACCATCCGTACAGACCGCTTCCAACAATGGCGCCGGAACGCTTAAAAAAATGATAGTGGGAAGCTCACTTGAAGAGGCAAGGCTCATCACAAATTGATTTATGCTACTTTAACTTGCATTTATAAGAAATGCTCGGCTAAAATATTGGATTCGACTTCGGGATGTAAATTCATATAGAGGCAGGAGTCTTTTACTGTTGAGTGCAAGTATAATTAAGGGAATGGCAGCTTCGCCCACTTTCCATCGATTCCAGCCTTTTTCTTATAAAATACTCGGATAGGGAAGTGCGAAAAGAGTTATCGACAAGCAATTAACCAAATAAAAACATCATTTTGAATTAATTGATGTTATAATATACAAATTTACTATCAAAAGATATGTATTTTTAAAAATATACATAAATAACATGAATTTAATGGCCGATTAAACTTTTGTTGGATTTGTTAGAAAAAATCACGTAGCGTTTGCAATGGCAGTTCTTGTTGGACAAATTTATCACGTGGTTTTTTACAGGAGTTAACTTTTCTTTCCCATAGAAGAAAAATTATGATGATAAATATAACTTTTCAACATTAAAGATAATATCAATTTTAAAACAATATTGGCAAATTTAAATACTTTTATCAAATTTGGTACAAGAATCAAGTCTTTAGCACAATTATGAGGCAAGATATCTTGTTGAATAACTTCGAATAATAGAAAGAAAAGATGCAAAGGTTTTCAGCCGGGGTCAATCTTGACCTTCGATTGAAAGGAGTGCAATGACATGTTATTACAGTTAAAAGGTTGGTAGTGGTGGGGCTCAATGTTGACTATAATCTAACCCAGACCTGGCACTCATGGAGCGATCTGGGATTAAGTCAACGATAGAGGGGAAAGGAAAACTTATTCAACGTGAATTTATTGCAATTGATGTTTGAGAAGCTAATTTCTGGCAAGTGGCTTGTACTGTAATCATTAATCACTTCTTTAAAACTACAGTGTCGATTGAACGTGAAATTTATAAAAATGTAATTCGTATATCTTTTAGTATACATTTGAGGAGCTTTGCGGAAGAACTTCCAACAAAACGTTATTCAAAGGGAAGTTAATGCAGAACCGTTTTTTTTTTTGTATCAGTCTCTCTAATATCCATCGTGTGGAAGGAGAAGTTATTATATGATATAATATATATATAACCTTGATATATATATATATTATACAGATAGTATATATTATATAGTATTAATATTATATATATTATATATTATATATATATATATAATGATATATATATATATAATATTATATATATATATAATATATATATATAATATAAAATCACACCCAAAATAATAGATTCATAATAGATTTTTTTTCAGATTGAAATATTACATTATTTTTTGACTTAAAATTGGTACAATTATAGTTTGTTTGACATAAATAAGAAGAATCCGGTGAAATTTTTTAACAAAAAAATGATTAGTGGATTAAGTGGGGTTCCAGCCCCTAACCCCATTTTTTGGGGGTTACAGGGTAACCCAGGGTGTCCCAACTTGGGACTGTTTACTATTTCATTATTAATGAATTAATATTGTGATTTTCATCAAAAGCGTAGCTCAATTATAAGGGGATTACTTTTTACCGTACGAGCCTTAATTGGAAGATATACGAGTATGTTAGGTTTGAGGATTTTTTGTTTTCAAAAAGATTTTTAACTTTCAATTACAATTTCTATTAATGAATTTTAATTTTTATATAAAAATGATTATTAAGATTATATTTACAAAATTTGTAAATAAGGAGAAATAGCGATGTATCTAATGCATTCACATCCTTGATCACCGATTGCAAGGGTCAACCACTCGCGAATCCAGTCATCAAAACCCAAATGGAAAACTGGCCACAAGTGGCGAGTTGATAGTATTTTAAAAAAAATTACGACATTAAATTCCCCAGCCAGGAAACCAACAGAGAAAATATGATTTGTTTTCGGTAAGGTTTTAGTTGAAACAGAAAATACAGTAAATAGTGTTTTTTTATACTCTTCATTCAGCCAGTGAACTGTGTCTGAAGGATAGGAAATTTGAATGGGTCGGTAGTGGGTCACATTCAGGCATATGTAATATAACTTAACATTTACGTTTCATTCCAGTTTCAAAATATCACCACTAACAAAAGGCAAATGACACGGATTTTATTAAAAGGGGGGTTTGGTTTTCCTTTCCTTTTTTTGAAGGATAAAGGTGGGTTTAATAATCCCGAACCACCAACAGTATCAGTCAAGGGAATTACGGAAACCCTTTCCCCAAAGAATTTCCATCCCAAGACTTACTGTTTCTGGAAGAAATATATAGCAAGTCAATCTGTATATTCAGAAACAGGAGAAATGTTAGTGTTTTTGAAACGGAATATTACAAGGCACTGTGAAAGTATTACATTACACAGTCCAGAAATCTCCCACGTACAGATGCAACTATTGAAGGTAAGAAACCCCTTAATGCCGAACAAACAACAAAAAAGGAGAGCTTTAAACTACTTTGAAGAGCTCCTGGGGCACTAGTGAGAGGAGCGTAGGCAGAGATGCGATCTGTCCGAGTTCTACGGTATTGAAATTAAAGTGCTATAAGTGTAAGAAATTTTAATAAGGTGTATGTTTAATTTAAATAGTATCAAATGAGAGAACTTAAATGATAAGTGTTAGGGTTCATGTTGTATATAATACTTGGATTAATACCGTTTGTAACGCGTCGAAGGGCTTATTCGAAAGTCGAAATATAGCCTTTTGATCCGCGAGGAAGCCCAGGATTGTTTGCCTGGCGCGGTTTCCTAGGGAGAACTTGATGTTGTGGGTGATTCTTCTTCTGTGGAAGGAAGAATCAAAAATATTACTATGAATTTTTAAGTAAAGGGTAAAAGAGTAAATGAACCGGCTGCATGAAGTAATTTGCACCTGTTCTCGCTACTCAAGGAAACCGATCGTACATAGCCGTCAGGGGAAGTATGTAAAACTTTTACAATCCCCAATTTCCATTTTAAACGGGGCCTCATCAGTTCCACGAGGAGACGTGCACCGGACAGTTACCATTTTAGGCGTCAGATCTTATTGTAAGATTGCCTTAAATTTAATAAATAATCTTTTCATTTAATTTTTAAAGTTTATTTACAAGGGAGGAGGAATTGTATTTGGTAGCGTCTTATCCAAATTTTTTATAGGATCTAAAATATTGTTGGGAATCCATTCAATGAAAAAAGGTTTTTCCTTTCTTGGGGGGGAAACGGGGAGTGAGTTTCAATTTATGCCCTTTTTGTTAATAAATGGGGAAGGGTGGAGAGTGGTTCCTCATCTATGAGAGTGCATCCCTACAAAGGTTTGAGAGGACGGCAAATTCAAACCCGCCTCTACTTCAATTATAATAGTATAAGAATAGGTATTTTGTGGATGAGGGCATTAGTAAGGGTACGTTTTAAATGGAGTGTAGTTTGGTTAACCCAATGAGACGCTAAAAAAATCCTCCGTAGTGGCTGCTAAGAGCAGGATTGAACCTCCATGTAATGGAATATTGATTAAAAAATTGTTTACAGATGGTAAACTATGTAACTGTTTTAAGTAATCAGACTGAACATGGCAAGTAGGTGGGCGCTTATCTGACGTAGAACAACAGAAGGAAACACCAAGGTCATACCCTGAACGCAAGCGGACATGTCTCAAAAGAGGAATCTGTGGCTATTGGTCTAAAACGAGGCTCGAGATGGACTGCTCAGAGTCGGTTGCACAGGTAAATAATACAACTATAACATTATAGGTTCCCCCTCCTTCTTTTGAGAGTTTTAATTTATTTAAATGACCTGTCAGGCAGACTCCCAAAATAGTAAAATGGCTTGAGTGTTAATTAAACTCTTACCTTTAGGACGAAAGCAGCCAGAGGGGCAGACCTAACAGTGAAGAGGCTTGCAAACGTTTACAAAAATACATAGGTCTTGTGACTATTTTTAAATTAGTTCTCACGTATGTGGAAATAATATTTGCTGCGTTATTATGTAAAAGCAGCTCAGAGGTTCCTAAATGATGAAAGGACATATGGGTGTCCCATATGATGAGTTTTTTAAATGATGATTATTTTGGAGTAAATAAGGAATTTGTGGTCGATAAGGTTAGGAAGGGGAGTATTCCTAACTTCTGTCACACCTGAGTACAAACAATGGGCCGGATAAACTAAGCGTTTTAGTTTACACTATAAAGTGAAGATCGTTTCGACAAAGAATAATTATCTGGTAAAGTTGGGACATGATTTCGTCGCCATGGGCATGACATACATATTTCCATTTTGAAAGCGCAAATTTTCCTAATGGCGAGGGTTAGTTTTTTTCGAGATAAAGAAATGTATCGTAATATCCCTATGGGAGAGAGACCATAAACGATCAAGGTCGTCTAGGAGTTTTTTTGTTATATTGCTCCTCTGTTTGATTTATCAGAAGGGGGGAATAGGATTGAGCTTGAGGATTTTGTATGTTAGTTTATTAAAGCAGAACCAGTTACTAGACGCAGCTGTAAGAGACGAAATATTAAATTTATATTTTGGATCTAACTTAAATTTTTGTGGTATGAGTATATAGATTGTCTCGTACTAATATTCAGACTGAGTGTGGGGAGGACTAGTAATGTGCATATTTTTTATTATCTTTGTTCTGGAAGGGGACAGCTCTATTTGCAAGGATCTAGAGAATGTCTGTTATATCTCTAGTGAAAAGTAGATGGTTTCTAATTCTATTGCTACACCTTGATCCGATCTTCGAGAGAAAATATTAGTTTTTCTTCTTTATCAATTGTTGTAGTGTTATCTTTTATGTGTGAGGAGGTGGGCAGGTTAAGGTGAGAACATTTTGACTTCATACCTTCTATCGTGCGGGGAATCATTAAATATCTAACATGGTAGTTATATCAACTTTATATATATAAATCTAACTCTAATTACTACTAAGAGGTGGTATATGATTTTATTAGAAGTGGTGGTGTAGGTACAGCTAAGATGAATTAGTTCTACTGCTTGATATACTGTTTCAAGACTAAGCGACTTAGCCTACTCGCTCCCTTCCAGCTCTGGCGATTAAGTTATACATTTCTCAATTCGGTAGTGGGATGTTTGTGGGAGGAAGAGGAAGATGTAAAATTGTTCGCTACAGAGTCTGGCCTCTGCGTCTGAGGTTTACAGTTTCCAAGGTTGGGACCTGATGTCCATTAAATCAGAAGCTACAGTATAAGATAGTATTGAGCCAGATGCTGACCCGCGGAGCAAGGTACAGTTATTGTGTCTATATTAGGAAGCTAATGGTTCTATCTTCATTATGACAGGAGGATTAGATTTCCACTCATAATAGAGTGGCGAAACTTGTATTATTCTCTCTTTATGTGCAGTACCCAGTGATCTGTGGGCGGGTATGGATAGAAGGCGTTGAGATTTGTTATTGTGGATGCGCAGAAAAAATTGACACATGCGCTCAAAAAGAGTATCGAAATAGTCGATTTTGTTACGGTATATCTTACTCAGACGCAGGATAGCCTCACTTATGTCTCGTAAAATAATTTAGAGTTATCGATTTTCTAACTGTATTTATTAACATATAATATCTAATATATACTGTTTATTGATAGAAGAAATATACATTAGTTTATTTTTATAGATTCACTCACTAGTAGAGGTCATTTAATCGGCGGGTGGAAGCTCTTTAATGCGGGTACTTTTTGTACTCGGATTTGCCAAGAGATAATATATTTTACAATATTCGCACGTTAAATTGACTGAGGGTGGTGAGGGTATTCTGCACAGAATAGTTAGACATAACGAGTTGACAGCTCACGATATTTGTTGGGAGAGGCTACACGTTGGGTTATGCTTGCGCCTTAACGTGCTCCAGACGAGTGCGGTTATTAAGTTGTGGTGGTTGCAGGACGAATTAATTCTGAAAGATATAGTTGCTAGGCTAAATATATTAAAGAGCTAGTATTTTAGAACATTGTTTCCACACCATCGTCTGATATCCCAGGGTGACTTGTCCGATGTTTCTCATTTGTGACAACAGATCACTGCCATATCGAGAGAAGAGGTGGGTCCGTTTGTTGAGTTGTCTCGATGGTTAGATCAAGTTTAATTTCCAAAAATTTTTATATCGGTAAAATGGGCAATTTTGCTGGTGGTATACGTATCTACGTTTGAGCCACGGGATTTATTCGAATAATACATAACAGAGACGTGAGTGCACATACCTGTTAGAGAATTACCGAAACATTATGTAACGATTTACACTCTTTTGCAAACTCTCAAGTATGGGGTTGGTGTACTTCGCGCTTACTGTGTTTTTTAAATCGGTTCTAGCTAGGCGAGAAGTGGCACGCTGGAGGATCTGATGGCACATACGGTGGAGGATTCAGGTGGTTGAGTCGCGACTTTTGGAGTACCGTAAATTATTTTAAGTCTCGTATAACAGTTGCTCTCTCTTTTTCTGGAGTTTCCCAATCTTTCTTTGAATTTGTAGGGGTAAGAGAAGGCAGCGATATTAGATGGTTAGTGTGATAGTCGCGAGCTCTCTTAAAACCTATAGAAACCAGCCTCTGACAAATAAGTCGTGGTTTCAAAGAAGATAAAAATCTTTTGTTTTATAGTTTCTGTCTCGGTGCTCGCAATCTAGAATAGTAGGTGTACCGAAGAGGTTATCTACATAAATATTGTGGTCGGGTCACTATGCCTCTTTAGATATACTAGCTTCTTGTGGCACTTTCATTCGTACATAATGGTTAACTAAGGTGATGGAGTGGATGTACGAGGCTTGCAAGTAAAGATTGATTTAAATAAAACAATTGTCTGTTGAAATCAGTGTTGTAGGACTTGCTGGGATGTACAAGCTCGCTCGTTGGCAACATTTATTGATATTAAAAACTTATTTATGGCGTTAGTGTAGGTCTTGTGAGTGTGGTCTCTGAGGAATCTGCTCATATGGGAAACGATATAGATATATGCTTCGTATCCTTTTTTGTACTATAGTATATCGATTATCCAACTAAAGGAAGAGTGCTCTTTTTCAATATTGGTCTAGGAAACTTGGTACTGTTTTTATTTAATATATCATAAAAATTATATTAAAGTATATTTATTAAATTTCAGGTGTGGTTTATTTCGAGGTGTAGGTATTGCACTGGTAGTGGATTCTCGAGAATAATATTTAATATACGTAGGGCGTTTTTATTGGTGGGCTGAGTTGCACATTTGTATTTAGATAATTAGTGATATTGGTGTTATGTGCGAGGTGCATGCCTTAGACTACACTCGAGTTTATTTTGGTCGAAGGGTGAATAGGAGTGGCATTTTCATTGTATTTGCTTACTCACAGTGAGTGGAAGTGGTTAATGTATAATCTGCTCACTTTTTGGGATATTCTAGTATGGGTTTGAGAGGGTTGCAAGGTGTTAAATTACTTCTTCTAGGTGACTCAGAGGGATTCTAGCACTCGTTATCATATAAAATCATGCGTTACAATGGTGGATACTCTTCTCAAGTAACTTTCTTGCCGATCTCAGTCCATTCAGTGATTCTTCGTTTTATATTGTTACGCTTAGGTCAGAGTTGTATCTGTGTGTGCGATCTAAAAAGAACACTCTTCATCTGTATGATAGAGCTAGTGTCTCGTCATTGACTCGGTCAGTGACTCGCATAGTCTTGTCTCTGACAGGAATATAGACAACTAACTAATGTATATTCGGACTTTTATATCATGAAGAATCAGCAAATATTTCGCTATTAACATGTATTTCGGAGAGGGTAGTTAATATTGTGTAGCGCTTAAGTAATACTGATCGATTAGTGTCACTTGGGATCCATATGATGGAGGCAGAGACATATCGAATATCACTTGGTTCTGATGCTAGTAGGCGCTCTTTTAGTATAACTTTATACTCTCCTCTCCGTCGAAGATTTATGTGGCAATGGGAGCAGAGGTGACTCATGTTTTGTGTGCCTTGAAGGCATCCTCGCCTGGTCGCGAATAATTTATGAGTTTTACTAAGGGTATATCTCTCTATATATAATTAAAGCTGAGACCTATCGAATGATGTTATTCTACGCAGCTTCTGCTCGAAAGCATGATAAGAGGAACATATTTTAGATATTTCAACTATTATTTAGTAGAGGTGTGAGGTTGTAGCTTTTACTTCTTAGTCTATGGGGACGTTATGATAGAGTAGTTAGGCTCATCTAGAAATTCATACTTCGTGTGTATACTTCTCGTCGCGCGCGCGCGGTGAGAATATAAGTATTTCTGACAAAGTAGAGATGGTTCTGTCGGGAGTGTGCGGATCACAACCTCACGTTTGAGTGGTATAATTAATCTTAGTATTTATTTATTTTTTATGAATATTTTTTTGAATTGACTTTTAATGGGGGGCAACATTGTGCACTCGCTAAGCTGGCTGCCGAGTGTGTCAGGATCAATTTTCTATCTCTAGTTCAGAATCTATAATGTTATCTTCAGCATTCGTAAATCTCTCTCTCTATATAAATTGGCAGATATGATATCTGCTCCGATGTCGGATATAATTTATCAATAACTCTTAACTCTCTCTCTCTAAGCTCGGTCACTTCTCAGTGAGATAGTGTGAGTCCTTTAATGTGTGAGAGAGTGTTGAGAGATATATAGATCTCTCATAGATTCTCATGCTCTGGAGCTCTCGAGGTTAAGGGAGCTCTTTACCTTAGATAGCTACGAATGGTTCTTCTCCTCCTCCATATATGGTAGGTAATGGAAGGATATTTTTTGTGGTGCCCCATAATGTTGAATCAACATATCTGATAATTTAATAGACATGGGGGAGACCTATTTTAAGTGAAATAGATCTTAAAACTAATTATATAAGAGAAATCAAAAGTGTACATTTGAATATATACTTAATCTTAAGAAGATATTATTAATTTATCAGGATAGAAGATTGGATTCTATGTGCTCTACCTGACAAGTCAACAAATATAAGAGTTGTACACATATATAGAGAACATATTAGGTACATAAGTATATACTTCAACTACACATTTGATATAGATATGTTTATTCTACAGAGATTATTATATAAGTTATTTATATTATATTTCATCACTAATGATTGAAGATTAATAGTGGTAATTTATAATTGTTCGCGCGAAGAGAGAATTGTACACACTGATTTCTCGAAGAACGAGATGTAACCGGCTCTCATAGATACTCGCTCTCGTAATGATATATATCTAGAAGGCACTCTGACATAGAGGATTTATGGTATGAAAGGGGGAATACGATATTGTTATACATAGATAGAGAGTGGATTCTTCTGACTACGACAAGTTCTTACGAGAAATCAAAATTATAGTTAATATATCTTTAGTAGTTATTCGTTATATATTAGGTATATAGCTGATACCGGAGAAAAAACCGGTAAATATCTAACTGGTGTGAACAATAGCCATGATACAGAGGTATCACTGAAAAGTATTATAGTTATTATACGGAATTTCACTTCACTCACATCCTTATAGGTCATGAATGCTGCATGTGTTTAAAAAAAATATATATTATTGATACACCATCATGCACGCATACGCAGTGGATGTAGTTTGCGCCTTTATTTGTATTGGATTCCTAGTTTATATGAGATTAGTCTTAAACTCAGTGGAATGAGGACATAACGAGGTTATTTATAATATTTTAGCCATTCAAACTTAATGTTTATAATTAACGTTAGAAACTTTTCCAAATAGATTTTATGTACTGCAAACTCCAAGTATGGTAGTTATAGTCTCCTATTAATTTATTTTATTAAAATCCTGACTTATAGTGATAAGAGCTATTACACACGGGGTGACTCTGAGACTCAACAATATAGTGATATAGTGATTTAGTTATTAGGTGGTTTGAGGCTAGTGATATGGTTATATAGGTACAGTAGTGTACACTACTACTGGATTTATATTGGGGACAGATAGATAGTGATATGAGATTGATGTTGTGGTAAGATAAGAAAATATTTTTACTAAAATATTTTTTTAAGAAAAATAAACTGTAGTAAGTGATTGATATATATGGTATTTATTTATGTGTAAATTTTGTGACACAAATCATAGTATAATGAAAAATAGTATAGAAATAGGTTCCGCGGCACATTTGAGGTAGAAAGCCATTCAATCTCGCGAAAACAATTCCTCACGATTAATGTATTTTAAACATAATTGTGTGTTACGAAATAGCTCTCTCTCCACTAAGTAACGGGTGGATTATATATAAAGAAATCTGCAGTCACTGTAGTGTCTGTCTATTGAATGCGTCTTTCCAACAGACAGAGAAATTATATAATTATTAAAATGACTATTAGAGATTTAAGTATATAGGTTTTGTTTATTTCATAAGTGTGGATGTTGAATTGAGATTGGTTTCAAGGGGCGGTGTTATTGAATTGTTTGTTTCATAGGATTTTAGCTTTATATATATTAATGATACACTCACTCGTGTGCGCCGAGAAATTATTTTGACATACTATTTTTAGAGGACAATGTCTTATTATAGTAATATATTCTATATAAGAGTTTTTATAATAACAGTTAGATGGTTCCTCTTAGTGTTGTTTAGGTGTGAATATAAAGATAGTGTTGTATTATTTATTTGCTACTCGGATTAGAGGGTGTCGGTTGTGACGCTATAACAGTATTTATAGGTGATTCTCAACAAGTTAGGGTTGCGACTCGATTATAGTTGTATATGGCCCCTTGTCACCTTCCAGTTTATTATGTTGAAGGTGGAAAAGTTTTGATAGCTCCAGATTTAGTTCTAGAGAGGGTGTAGATGGTGTCACTTGAATGATCGAGATACCAATGCTTATTATGTGTTTTCTGGACCTGAGGCCTCTAAACTATAGTGGCTCTTGCAATATTAACATATACTTCGAGACGCATCGGAGTTATATCTTTGCGCATCTAGTATTTAGGCTCTCGAAAAGTTTACCAATTGTGTGAGACTTTTTGTGTTGGTAAACTTTAGATTGAAAGGGACAAGTTTTGTGTAGGCATTTAAAACTAACCCTCAATATTTACTCTCGATGGAAGCTTTCGTGGGGACCAGAGTATCGTCGATTGACGGTCATGCCCTGGGACTTTAAGATTCGACACTAGCAGAGTATTGTATTGTACCTATCGCTTTAAAAAGCAACAAATACTAGAGGTTATTATGTACATTACTTGGGATAGAGTGTATATACATAGTAGTATTAATATTGTGAGTAAATTAGAAGGTTCCATATTGACTCTGTTATAGCGGGGTCATTATTCGATGATACTTATGATAGAGGACCTCTGGCCCATAAAAATAAAACTGAGTTTTATAATCGATTGATTTTGGGGGACCGTATAAATTATTCATCAGTGAGTGTGCTCATAGTTAAATACCCATTCTGTATAAATGCTGCTGAACATTTGTAAGTCTAGTTCAATATATAATGATTCGTTATATTTATTAGAGAAGTCAGAAATACATTCAGTGATTCTCCGTTACTATTAGTGTCAAGGTTATGACTCCAGATGACAGGATAGTGCGTATGTCTAATATATTTTGTCATATCGTGGAGAAGTTCTATTTGGCCGTTGAAAGTTCCTGTAAAATGCTTTCCTAGAGTTCGGGTGTAATTTTTTTCCCTTCTCTCATCTGTTTATAGTGCGAAGCGCGAAGATTTGTTTTAGTTATGCTCGGAGACAATCGGTATTGTTATTAGGCGTTCAAGGCTTAGAGTTCTGGAAAGGATTGGTTGTAGATGTTATATAATTTTATACTCATAATAAGTTCATAATGGTGTGTATTAAGTTCTAGAGTTGAATCGCGATATAATAATAACAATATTTTTGAAATTCTAGTTGCTACCATCATATCAGTATATAAATTGAATCTTTTATTATCGATTAATAATTGACCTTCTAGCTCACTCTCCAACTAATTCCATCTCGTATATACAGCTAATAAAAATTACTCAAGCCATTCGTATAGTGATGATATTTAATATTATAGCATTAAATACTATAGTCACTTAATTGTAGATGATTGTATTGGTTAATAATTAGAAAGCAGTATTACTAGCTAGGACTCTAAATTTAAATATATTAATTTAGGACATCATTCAAGTTATAAATATGAACCTGGATAAGGATCACTCTGACTACGATAAATTAATGTGTAGTTATATTCATGGTAGATTTTTTTATTCACTTAATTATATGTGATATGTATGCATCCTCATAAATAGACTCTTGAGAGTCTAACTTCTGGTAAATAATCAGACTATAATTGGATATATGCATATTTAACTCATAATAATTATTTAATGTAGGTATTAAATGAATATCATAAGATGTGCTCTCTCGAGAGACAGCCGATTCTAGAGTAGATTAAAATATTTACAAATTATATCAAAGTTTGAGAAATATTTGTTTTAGTAAAGTGTTTGATGTTTTACATATATATTTTGTGTATTTAAGCAAGAATAATCATGATACTGAAGTAAGATGAGTACACTCACAATAGAGAGTCGTAGTGTTTCTCTGACTACTAGAGAATATATTAATTAATATTAACTCAGAAACACAGGTGAGTATGATTGAAATTGCTCCTTCTGTACTTAATCGTGGCGCTGACATACTTAAAATGATTTGATGACGATCCTGAACAGGCTATATCTAGGTGTACTCACTGATAATAAGTATTTCGCCCATGTGCGTGTGAAATTATTTATGTCATGCACTATTTATAGAAATATTTGGATGACATAAATCAATTGACCAATTGTATTATCTATTTCACACAATATAAGAAAATAACAAACTTAACTATAATATAGTTGGCTTATTATATGAAATATTTTCTTATCTGGATTTTATAGAGGCAGGAAAGATAATATATCATGAATTAATATTAAAATACAGGAAACTGTAAAGATTATATATATATATATATATCCTCATTAATAATACTTCCCACAATATATTAATAATTATTTAACTATTGTTTTAATTAGATAAATAAATATATTGAGTCAAAGGAAGGCCTCTATATCAGAATATGGTAGTATTTCAAAATTCATGACATTTTGTATATATATAGTTTATATCTATTTTTATTTATCAATTTTATATCGTAACATAATATTTATGGCATACTATATTTATTTAGTTATTAAAGGTGATAATTTTTATTTATTTTCTCAAATGATAAAATTTTTAAACACTTCTCCTTAATTTATTTTAAAACTTAAATTCTATATTTATGGAAAAAAATTATTTTTAAAATTTTAATTATGATTTTAAAATGTCAATAATGTTTCAATACTATTTTATGTGAGATATCGTATGTATATTGTTATGTAGCTCTCTTTGAAATAAATAACATTTCCTTATATTTCCCTAAAATATTTATTAAAGAATAAATATATTGACACGTGATATTTTTTAAGTTTTAAAATTATAAATGAGTTCTTTATAATTAATTTTATTTTATATTATTATTATAAAATGTAAATATCAATTAATTTTCTTTCTCTACTCGCCGTCATTATCTCTGTGAATAGATTTGAGTTTATTTAATTATAACTAAAAATATACACTCGGCTTTGTTTACATTTTATAACAGATCGAAATATTAGGCAGTAATTTCTGAGCCTATTCTTATATTTGTGATGCCCTTGAATTTCTAATATCTCAAATATCCAATAGGAGTTTCTACATACGTTTCTGGAATTTCCAGCTTTATCGAGATATTGTGAATGTTCTCATCTGGAATCTGGAAACAAAAATTATATATACTTACTTACATTTATATTTTATTATATATAATTACTTGTTCAAGTGTTCGTCAAGTAGTAAATGATCAAAAACTAAACAATACTAATTTTATGATAATCAAATCAAGCAATTTAAGACTATATCAGTCGTGATTATTGACTTAATTCACTACAAATATATCCATTAGCTCTTTTTTTCTATAATATATCACACACTTTAGGTCTAGTTATATATTAAGACTATGCTTATTGTGGTATATAAAATGTCTTCCTCAATATTAATGCAATGTTGTGTGATAAGTAAAAAAATGAAATAATATTTTGAAATATAATTTTATTTATAGATCCATATATTACTTATTGGGGTGTGTGTGCCAAGATAATAGTTGTGAGGATACATAAAGAATTATGTGATGCACTTCTCTCATCTCTATACTCTCAGAAATGATAAGGAGAGAGAATAAGAGAGATTAGAATGTCCAGTCACAAGGATTAGCTTGCGAAGGCTAATCTGTACAGCATAGCCTTAAAAATCAACCAATGTGCACTCATCTCTTATATGTCAAATGGCTATTCCACAGATCTACCATGAGACGACAGGTTAGGATTGTGTACAACACTGTTCACTCGATTAGATAGTTTGACCAGTAAGGCATTTATTGGAATATGTGTGTCAACTAATAGAATAGATTTGTGATATAAAAATGATAAAGTACTATAATACTCGAATTGGACCTCGTAGTAGAGAACCAGGTTAGTGTTCACAATCGTGCATATTAAGTCAAACCTTTTTAGAGAATATTCTACAGAAGTGGTGTATCAATATGTAATTAATCTAACTTGATTACCAGATTGGAATTGAGGGAATCAATACCTAACTGATCTCGGATATATTACTGCTGATTATAGACCGAATGCCCATAAAAGAGATAGACATATCGTGATATGAGCTGATAATATGATGATTTTGTGCGCGCCGAGAAAAAGTTTTGATAGTTGTATTAGAATTTAAATCCGCAATATTTAAATATATACTATTTTTCATTACTTATTAGGAAATTTTACTGTGATCGTAATATCTCATATTAATAGAGTAACGTTTCTCGTTCTCTCTCTATCTGATAGTTATTGAGGAGTATGAGTAATTTTCATTGGCGAAGTTAGATTATATGAACTTAGTGCGAATATAGTGTTCTATGCTCCAGCTGTTATGATACAGACATGTAAGATATAGCGTAATATATAAATATACTTACTACGATGGGCTACAGATCGAAAATTCTTCTGATGCTCCTTTATAGAACTGCTGACGATGAGAAGAGCTTAATAATTTATATCGAATGTGTTCGATAATTATAATAACATAAATAATGAATATACTCTATATTTAGAGAACTAATAAAGAATATTATTATAAGTTTAAAGAACGTGCACTCGTCTCTGAACACGGGATATACATTAATTAATTATTAGTAGTTGAGTAGTGATGACTTACTATTAGATAATAAATGATAGTCAAACTAATATCTCGAAACAGGAAAATATCATGTTTAATGATTATCATTAATTAATTCAATTAATACTCGAAAAGGATCATGTTTAATGATTATCCTTAATTAATTCTATGAATATAGAATAGCTAATAAAAAGTTAAACGACATTTTTTAGATACAAAGAAGATTGCAAGGACAGAGTCTACTGTGAGGGGTCTTAGTGAATTAATAAGATATAATATAGTGATAAGTATCGTCTCAGCTTCGGCATTGTTCAATTTATCTTATTTAGGATTGAGAAGGAGAGAGATTAAATAAGAATGAATACATCTTCCTCATAGACTATTGACTCTATTGTAATTAGGCATTGTTCAATTTACCTTATTTAGGATTGAGAAGGTGAGAGATTAAATAAAATGTTTGAGTTTCAATAATTTAAATTTTAGATTGATTTACTATCAAAAGGATTAGGCAATTTAAACTAGTTCCTTAAATTGTATATCTTATAGATTGTCTATTTCAGTGAATACAATAGTACACTCAATCGGAGGATTTGGAGATTCTCAATGAAGACAAATCTTGGTTTACGTTATGGACTAACTCAGTGTTTTTCTCTACTACATAGACGGGAGGTGAAGGCTCTCTTTTGGGGGGTCTCCATAACATATATATTTGCTTTCCACCAGCGTTTAGTTTTTGTTGGTAGCTAGTGAGAGGAAGTTTACACCTGTTTTACCACACTATAATTACAATTTTATCATCAAAGTAAAGAATTTGAAACATACTCACAGCTTCCGATATAAATATAACATGTTTATAAAAATTAAATCATTAATCTTTACAACGTTTTTAGACGAACAAATGTTATAATTTTTGCAAATGTTAAATTATGTATTTTTGGGTGGTTGGTTGTTACAGAATTTATATACATATATAGAAGCTCAAGGACACTATATATTATGAGTGTAATTAGTTACACACAATTTCATATAAGTAAAGAAGGCTATAATGGATTTTAGACAAAGATCTCAAGACTCTCATTTTGGGTAGCGATTTTTATTTGTCAGATTTTTTGACTCGGAATATTTCTTTGGCACGTGACCAGTTATTAAGATAATTTTTAATATTTTAGAATCAAGAAGCTTTAGGGATTGCAAACTCCGGTAAGATTTGTAGACAGTAG
This sequence comes from Trachelipus rathkii, assembly GCA_015478945.1. Classification (NCBI taxonomy): domain Eukaryota; kingdom Metazoa; phylum Arthropoda; class Malacostraca; order Isopoda; family Trachelipodidae; genus Trachelipus; species Trachelipus rathkii. Next base: position 48,659 of record JABUQX010012835.1, on the reverse strand, counting down.
TAGAAAAATTGCAAGGTATTTTTGAGTGAGAGAGAGAGATTTCGATTTAAGAAGGTCCATGACATTTATACAAGTAAAAGTTGGCAGTGTTGGGATTCAATTTGATATTTATAACCAGACTGTGGCACTCTGGAAGCATCTTGCCGTAACGAAGAGGGGAAAAAGGAAACTTTCAATTGTGAAATTTTTCAATATTTTTGAAAAGCCCATTGTCGCAAGTGGTGCGAGTGAAAAGTATCATCACTGTGACTACATCTGATTGAATGAAACTGTAGATTCAAAAATGTATTCTTATATCTTTTAGCTATGAATTTGAGAAAGGTGAAACTTCGAAAACGTTAATCAGTGGGATGTTAGATGGTAATTGGTTTTTGGTATCTATCCTATATAAGTTTTCAATTATTTTCTCAGATACTCTAGTTATAGGAAACTTCAGGATATTAATTATAATAGTGATAGTGATGTTTTCAGTTAATTGATATTTAAATAGAGTCTTCTAGTACTAGGTATTATTAATTAGTTATCAAATAAACTAATTTTATTAATGATATGAATATCATATATTTATGATGACTCTTGTGAAAAAATCAAATTTTCACGTTATAGAATATTATATTATTTACATAAGTATATTTAGTATTTGCTATATAATTATTAATTATTATGTATTTATAATTATATATTAGAAATATTTACTTAACCTTTTCTCATATATATTTATTCTATGTTGGTCCTACCTATTTATTCTATCCATTATTATGAAGTGTATTTTAATTATGAATATATATAGAAAATTAGATTAGTTTATTCTAATACATTATATATTTGAAATCTGTAATCACGGGAGAATAGGCTATAAGTTTAATTGTGAGCCAATAGCATCTCTAATAACTTTATTTATGAGTATATTGAAATTTCTTAATTTTTTTTCAAATCTATAGACGAGTATTTTTATTTCTCTTAAATGAGTCTCGAGGGGAAACAAATTTATTTCCTTCCAATTTTGACGTTTTTTATTTAATTATTTAATTTATTATTATATACTTATTATTTATATTTACTCGATATATTACCTTTTAAACAAATCTTTAAATTTGAATTTTCTAAGGTATTCCCTACGTTACCCTTTATTTCCCTCATAAATTCCATTTAATATCCTAAGCACATCAATATAACTGCTCAGTTCTTAGTCATCTTTGGGCTTATTCTTGAGTATGTGGATCTCTTACAATATTAATGGGTTGTAAAATAAGACAGTAATAGCAATTAAGAAAGTAGATCCTCTCGGTGTGGGAAAATTGTGTGTGATAGCTCATAAAATATTGAGTATAGTGACGTGTTGTAAGCTCCTCATGCTCATACCGCACATAGTGGAGGGAGGTACATAGAGAGTAAACCCAGGCGGCCAAACTTGGGACTTTTTACTATTTATTATTAATGAGATAAAAAATCCTTGAGGGGAATTATCTCTCACATAAAGCAGTAATATAAGAACTCGAGACTATTCTAATAAAGTGAGACGATAGTTTTACGTAAAAATACGAGCTTGCTTAAGTGGAAGTATACTCGATGTAGTGACGCTGATTGTATGTGTATGGGTATTTTTTTTTCAGTGTCATGAAAACTAGAAAGACTGAATTTAAACGTTCTGCGACACTAAGACTAAACGTATGTTAATTATGAATTGATTATTCTTTTATATTTCTAAGAGATGTATCAATTGATATTGGTTTGATAACAGTATATTCAGTGTTACAGGAATGTTACTATTTAGTTACGAAATAGCGATGACTTCTAATATTCTGAATTCACTTCGAATACCTTCAACAAGAAGTAGTTGATTGCTCAAGTCATACCACACTATCTGTGAACTTGATCAGTCAATTCTACATTCCGTGAACGAAGGTCAACTTGACCTGACAGCCTGTTTTTTTCTAATATTCGCTGAAGTCAGAGTGAGAGGGGGAGTAATTGTCAAATTAGACTTAATCTCGTGACGAGGTACTATCGGTTGTAGAATATAATTGTACCAGAAGAAGGTGACAGTAACAATAATTAGTTCTTAACCTAATCATTTCCTATATTCCGATAGAGTATAATATATAACTATATATTAATCTCTAGGTGAAATAATGATAAGTTCAATATTTTCCGCTCTGAGTTATTATAATTAATAAAATAATGTATATATCAGAGCCTATATATATATATATAACTCATCTATTTATAGTTCTCTCTCTATTGGTTAATAGTACGTGCCTCTCATTCAAATATATAGGTGTGCTGTGATCTGTGTACCTTCTAAAATAAATGTATTTTAGGGTGGAATAGTTCACTTGAGTGAGCTCTATTTTGCTTCATTATCAATATTAATATGCTACTATTATACTGCATTTTATTTAAAATATTAGATCTCGTAAAATTTCTGATTCGACTCGGCGGCGGATATATATATCTCAATTTTGTGTGAGAGTATTACTAGTGTATGTAGATTTATTTATGCGGATTATATGTAATTATATATTAATGAATGTATCCCAAAGCATACTCTCATATCGTTCTCTATTTATTATTAATACTTACTCGGACTTATTATATTGAGATAATTGTGCGAAAGAGATTATCGCTCATAGCTCTAAATTAACTCAACTTTAATATATCCTACTATTTTGAATATATAATATGATGTTATTAATTATTATCAATAACAAATATTACTTATTATAAGAAATTGATCGCTATTTGATTATTATAATATATTATTATTATATATAATTTATTAATATAAATTATTATATATAGATATTTTATCATTGATTATATAATCTGATATATATATGGTTATTTTATTGTATTGTAATGTAGATTATCTCATCTTATCTCATATTCAATATGAGCTCTATTTATCTTATTGCAACTTTATATACTCTATAATGTGTTATTTGATTACAGAGTATTATCTTTATTTCTTTTCTCTCATCATATGTATAATTGTTATATATAAGGTAAATTACTAATGAAAATCTGGTGATTGAGGAAGGCCTCTGAGACTATTATACTTTCCACTTGTATGTTATTATTTTTAGAGACTCTCTATATTAACGAGGGGAGTAAAGGGACCCACGGTATATATATTATAAGTATTATTACTCATGATCATGATATACTAAATATCTATACTAGGTTACTAGTGAATCTATAGTTACTTCTAAGTACACTAATTATGTTGAGCAAGTAAGTATTAGGTTTAAATATACATATCGTATATTAGAATAAAATAATGTCTATAAAGTATAGTCAAGCTCATAGGGTTGATCTATTTACTTATGACCTTTCGATATGAATAGGTAGTTATTAGGTCATATCGACTTTTTATATATGCAGTACATACCTATAACATTGTCATAAATAAGGTTGGTTAGTTGTATGGTACGAATCATTGAAATATATTATACTGCCTGAACGATGGGCACTATAGCATTACTTGAGTCTAACGAATGAGGGAGTTATAATAAGGATAAAATACTATATTCAAGAATATATAGCTATATTTTATAATATTATATATATATTATAATATATAGACTTATTATAAAACATTTCGTATGAATTTTATTTTCAGTATTTTGACATGAAGAAATGTGAACACCGTTAAATTTCATCATTCTTACTTAACTACAGCTTCGATTGAAGTTGTAGCTTTATTATAAAATAATTAGTTATATTTCTTATATCTTAGATATAATTTGATTAATCATATCTGTCAAATCTAGTTGCTATACGTTATCTAAATGAGGGGCTATAGTCAGTTTAATAACGGTATTTATTTTATTTTAATATTCAGTTTCATATTTATTTTCTTAATATTTGTATAGAACTGAAGATACGTATATTTATATATAATTTATATATTATATAATATATAGATACCTTATATTATATATATAATATAAATATATATATAATATTAATATTATAATTATATATTAATATATATATATATATAATATATTTATATAATCTATATATACTAATATATATATTAATATTATATATATATATATATTAATAATTATATATATATATTAATATATATATATTATTATATATTAATTAATTATATTAATATATTTAATATAACAAAATATTATATATATATATACTAATTTAATATTATATATATAAATATTATATCATATGATTATAATATATATATATATATATATATATAGTATTATATTAATATTAATATATATATATTAATAAGTATATATATATATATATATATATTATTAGTTATATATTATATAATTATAGTAATTTATATATATAATAATATATAATATATTATATATATTACGTAAATATATAAACTGGAAGATATCAAATAATTATTTAGATTTTCTAAAAAAAATGTGTAATAATTTATTAAGATTTAAATTAATTAATTCATTTACTCCTATAATTTGTTATAAATATATATTATAATATAGTTTATTATATAATATATATATATATATATTCATATATTATATATATAGGATAGATATAGTTATATATATATATATTATATATATATATATATATATAAATAATAACGATTATTTTTTCAAGACCACCGAAAGAAAAATGATAAAGAACTACAATAAATGTATTTTTGATGACTTATATAATGTATAATAAGAAGGATAATCTTAGGATGAAGTCTGTTTATAATCTCCAAGATAAAAATGATAGTGGAGGGTAGGTATCTCTCAGCTCACTATCCGTAAACTAAACTAAATTTGTGGGGGATTGGGACACCGAATATCACGTAGGTTTCGTGATTTGCCACAAACTGTGGGGGACTTATTATATTATATTATTATATTTAATAATAATATTTGAATATCACTCACATAAGTACGCCTAGATTGTTAACATTAGACTCGAATCTACAGAGGGTATACGTTTACATCGTACGAGCTGTTGAGATCTGGAAGTAATAATATCCTTCTATTTTTAAGAACCGAATAACATCTTCGAGGATTTTGTATTGTTAATTTATATATCTCGTTAGGTATAATTATAAGTATGTTATTGTTTTCAACATCAGAATAGCGTCTGAGGTTTCAGCGTAGCTGCGAAATGCTGTTCTTCTTATATGATGAGCTCTTAAAAATTTTATCGTCAGTAGGAATTAAAATTGATTACTTAAGGAGATTATGATTACTGTACTGATAAATATTTTTGAGGAATATAGCGCTTGAGTGACTTAATTGGGCGAAACTCTCTACGACATTCCTCGTTCTATTCGTCTGTCTTGTGAATCGCAGATCTGCTAGCTCTAATGCTTGAGACTCTGTGCATCTCAAAATCCCTCATAAAGGTGATATTATACTAAATCTGTGTCTACATATAGGCGTTGAATGATCTTCTTTAGGTGTGTTTATAATAGTAATACGACAAATAATATCTTTTTAAATCTGTTAATTATAATATGTGGATCATATTATATACTACCGATTCTCGGTTATATGATCATAATTGATATATATAGATAAAGTAATTTAATTATCTTTTGTATATTTAAATAAACGTTTTATTTATCTAATATAGCTGATATTAAATCTATCAAAAACTAGTTGTTATAAAATATGATTGTGAATGCTGCTGATGATTATATAATTATTAATTTAATTTTTCTTGTGATTATATCTAGCTCTCTCAATATTATTCTCTATTATACTCAGCTCTTGATTGAACTGCTTACATCGTGTAGCTCTTCATAATTAATCATATTGTACTGTAATTATATTGTATTTATTATATTTAAAGTGTTTAGTTTATTAAATTAATATATATTACTGATAGTTTGAATTCTTGAACTCACTCTCTCATTGTGATTACTACGAATATGATTTAAAATTTTTTAATATTTTTTAACCTCACTTTTTATTCCTATCTTATTATATTAATATTTTATAACATGGTAAATTTTATTGATACATAAATATATTAGATTTTTATTAAAGTTTGTCTTTATATATATATATATTTCGGGGGGGCATATAGTGCCATCTCTCCTCTCCTCTCCTCACTCTCTCCCTCATTTTAAATTTCAATAATTATATTATTTAATTATTATTATATATTGAATTAATTGTTATTTATGATAATAATTTATATTATTTAATTATATTAATGATTATTATATTATTTATAAGTTAATTTATTATTATATATTTAATGTATATTAATTATTATTATAATTATATTATTTATTAATTATTATTATTGATATTATTTTTGTATTTAATTATTATTATTATTATTAAATTATGATTATTTAATATTTCAATTATTATTATTATTAATATATTAATTTTTATTAATTTTTATATATAACCATATATGATTAATACATTATATCATTATATATATATTATTTTAAATTGTTTTTAGTTTACTTTTGTTATTAATTATTTTAATTATTGATTATTATATTATTCTATTTACTACAGAATATTGTATCTTTAATTTTCAAATATAGTTTTTCACACAGTGATGAGTGTGTGCTAAACTATATCAATTTGTATTTGTGGTAAAGTTTTGTATATTAACAGAGAGAAAAAAGGAGTACTTACATTCGGGCGTATTATACTAGTATTTAGTCATATTAATGTAATATTAGTTGTTTAGTTAACTATTGATTATTATTGTGTATTTATTATAAGCTAAAGGTATGAGAACCACTGCTATAGTATATATTATATATATATATAGTAATATGATTATAAGTTGCTATTTATAACTACTCAGTATCCTATGGTAATGCCATAGATTGATATACTATATAATTATTATATCACCGCTATTTTCTTTGAATATTTCGCCGTAGCAGACATAGAGATTCGATAATAACCATATAATACAATTAAGAAATTTCTATACAGTATGTGTTATTTGTTCATAATGTAGTGGTATGTTTATTGTATATTCATCCCTTGGTAATGCACCATAAAACTCTTCTATTAAGGATGCATTAGTCTGGAGATAATTTTTCTCAAGCCTCATATTATATATAGATATATATACATTGGTGAGTATAATATATATATATATATATAGTACACTATATATTAGAATCACTCTATGATCAAAATTAAGTTTTTAGTTCTCACCTATTTTCATCTCATCCGATATTATTATTATTGCAGTGATATATATAATTTAGCATTGGTAATGACAGAAATATATACAGTTATATTATCTACTAATATATATTATGAAATTTTTCCATTTATATACATATTATTACCATTATATTATATATTATGAGGTAATTAAATCATTAAAGACCTTTTAAGTACCTCTATAATGTTACTTAATAAATATTTGGATTCTCCAATATATTTACCGCACTATATATACTATGTAAGGATATAGTATAGCAACTATTAGTTATAGTTTACGGTCATTTATAGTTATTCTCTACTATAAATAGCACATAAATATAGCTCCCACACCTTGTAATTTATTTGTTAATATTAGTGAGATAGTTATATATATATAAAATATATATATATATTTGTTTTCTTTCAGACATTGATAGTGATAAATATTTAGACTTCTTTACATTGGCACTAGTAACTCTCATAAGTTCATAATAACACAGGTCATCATATAGTACTAGCTTAGTATTAATGGGTATATATGATTTATATCAGTAGAAGACTTTACCTACGTAAAATATAGAAGAATTATATACAGTATTCTCAATAACTCAATACAAGAGATAATCCATTATATATACTATACTCTAACTAATGAATATTAAATAATAGTTTATACAGTTACATAGTTATAATTAAAATACATATTGTAACATAGTATACGTACGCTGATAATATAAAGTGGTAAGGTGACCATATAATATATAACACAATTATCACATTAATAATATAATATATAGATCCACAAGGACTTCAAAATAAATTGTAATGATCTTTTGATCATAAATACATGATAAATTACATTCTATCGCATATAAGTTTGCTATTCATATATACATTTATTCCTATTGCTCGGAAGTCCTACTTCTACATAGGTTTTGTCCACAGTGACATAATACGTGTTTACGTTCTATCATCATAATCTCTGAGAAGTCGTGAGGTGACTTCACTATCTCTGGGCATACCGCTATTCAATACCAATATCCAAATAGGCTCACTCATCTTGTTCATATGTCTTATCGTGCTGAGCGATGAGTAAATACATCCCTCTCACTCAGTCAGACAGTTGAAAGAATCTTTTTGTAAAGTTATATGTGATGTTTAAAATGAGCTCTTGTAGATTTCTCTTTGCTATCCATTCTAGGAGTATTGTTTTATACTGTGTTTATATTTACCTGACCATAATATTTTCCAAACCTACTTTCTCTAGAGTTCAAAATTTTGACTGTTTTCATTTTTCATATTTTAAATATTTGCTCTATAAATCATAGAATGGGATCCGTGTGAGTGACAATATAATATATATTCTTATATATAAAAATCAGCTCGCTCGTCTAGTTTATAGTTGATACAACATCTACTATAATAATATACATTGATTTATGGTGTACGCTCTTTGGCAGATGGACTCTAACTCATACAAAATGCTTATAAAGTCTGAACATGTCCTAAGTCTTGAAGAAAAAATTCCGATTTTAAGATTCACAGCTTTAAATCTATTTTTATAATCACATTGGGAACAATTATAACAATTCTATCTCTATTCATGCGCTTAAAAAATAAAAATTAAAATTCATTTATTTATAAGTATGCTCATAAATTTTCAATCTATTCACTCTTCATACACTAGGCTATATTACTAAGAATTAGCCATTCAGAGTGGTATGATAATAATATCGTTTCACTAAATCTTTCTTTGCTCGTCCGGGTGAACTAATACACGTAGCGGTCCAAACGGTTTATTATTCTACACAGTAGCTTGGTCCAGATTTACTTCGGGAGATGGTTAGGGAACTAAAAATAGTTTGCTCTAAAAAAGTTAATATGTTTACAATAGACATTAGGATGCTCAGATATGTATTTCAATATATTATGATGAAACTTTAGACGTTTACAAGGAATTCTTGGTCACTAATTAATCTTATTGTATCGTCTTTGTGTTTACTGTAGTGCATCGCTATCTCTTGTGATTGCATTTGATACAAAACTTTTTGGCAAAAATAACATCATCACCATATGTCTTTTAACTAATATCTACTCTATTTTAGGCATTATCTCATAGTGATAATATCCTTATGGTTAAATATATTAATGTATTATTACATACAATCTATATATATTTCTTTCTTCATATATGGTACACATATACATATGACGGTATCGGTATAATGACTCAAATTGTAAGAAGAAATATAGTTCTGTTATGATTATTAAAATCCACTCCTAATAGTTCTTGATATGTTTGAAAATCTACCTAAATAAATTGGTAATATCGTATAATAAATATATTAGGCCTGTATATGATGATCATAGATATTAAATTAATAATTCTATATTATATAGGTAACGTTCAGTTACTAAATTTCTAATACCCAGCTCTGGTTTACGCTGTATACATCAGGTTCTCTTGCTTAAAAATAATTATCTTGTAACTGATAAATGTTTAGTTGTAGACATTTGATTATAGAATGGAATATTCAGATTATTTATAACTATAAGAAGGATAATTACGATTGAATTTAGTTCTCAGTGATCTAGTGGTATTATGACATTATGATATATAATTTAATTTATTAATATCTTTACTTTTATATATAGTTATTATAATTTAACAGAATTATAGATTTACTTATTATAAAAATTTTAGCTATAAGATGTCTATGGAATAATATGTAGGGGCGGCCATTGGCCACCCTGGCTCTCACCTCCTTTAAAAGTATATGCTGTTAAAGGAACCTAATATTATTAAATTATCTGAAATATATTATAATTATAAATGTTGTAAAATATTAATGATATATATTAATTACTAAAATTAAATGTTATTATCTATAAATTTGTTAAATTTAATCGCCGTATATGTAGGGTCAATAGAGAGTGTGTGAGTGACATAGTACGAATATAACATATTCTCATTTTTATATAGGATGGCAATTAAATTTTCTCGATTAGTATGAGTTGTATGAGGAGGGCAAGTCCTCTCTAAGTAAAGTACTATTTCATCTCTCAATTAGATATATTTTTTCAAGTATATGATATCTAAGAAGTATCTTAATGTGGGGTAAATAAAGTGATTCTCTCTCTCTCGGAAAGTACATCCAGAGGTTTAGGTGAAATTGTTTTATTTAATAGTTTTATCGTAAATTATGTCTTAAAATATATATAGTGTACTAAATGTGATTTCAAGCAGAAGAAAGTAAGTTTCAACGAAAAAAGTCATTGATAGTAAAATATATAATTAGCTCTCATCTTGGTTGAATAGCACAATATCAACTTTTCTGTATAATCTCGGCCGATTCTGGCTTTTATATAATTGTACTGTGTGTATTTTGATGATATATTGTTGTATTAATAGCGAATTTCTTTCTGCGTTTCGACCTCAATTTTGTGCTATGTACAACATCAAGTGCTCTTTATACTCGCTTTATTATGGCGCCTTAGAGCCTGTTCGCATGCCAGTGATCACAAAGTGTAAGGATGCAATTTTGAATATTTGTGCGCATTGTATATTTTCTATAAAACCACTCTCTTACATAAGATAGCCGTTGATATTAATAAAGTGATCTTGCTCATATTGGTTCAGTAGTAAAAAAATGGGCGTATGATGGCTCGTTTGATTGATTAATGTGGTCATCGTGGAGGTATTGCGATCCGAGTGAGCATGTACGCGGTACATAGCTTGAGATATTCTGAGTTAGATATAGTTTTTTTGAGGAAATTTTTTCTGCTCATATTGGGAGGCACGTACAGCATTTAATGCTCAGTCATCATTCAGAGACACTAGCATGTTAGTACTACTGTCAAATTTTACTGTGCTGGACCACCATTTCTCTCAGTTGTTCTTGCGAATTTTCTTGTGCTTCGACAAGTATGGCCTTATGTAGGCTAGTTTAACTACTTGTTGAATATTGACCCTTAAGGCACGATGATATCTTCGGCTTATTACCACTCTCGGCTACATCGCAATACTTGGATTATATTAAAGATTAATTATTATTAAACGGAGTATATGATACTTTTAACGACAAAATTTTTTAGTGAGGCTGCTAAATGTATTTAATATATATTACTTACGACTACCTGTTCAAATATTTAATTAATATATTGAGTTTCCTAAATATCATAAACAGATGTGTTAATAACTCGTAGCTTGTATTCCATATAATGTCCACAGAGACATAGCTTCCACAATACCTATAGAATATATTTATGTTAGAGATGATAATATATTTTTATGGTTTATTATCAGACATTGAGACCTTAATAAGAATATCTTATTAACCAGTACTCGGTCTAGAGAGAGCAAACCATATTTAAACAGGATGGGAAACATTACTGCGAATGGATATATACACAAAGACATGAGCGAGATATACTAACCTACAATTGATAAAAAAGAAATTAATACTATATATAGTTCATTATATCTAGTCAAGAGAATACTAGATATATTCTATACTTACGTAGAAATATTTATATATTAAATATACAGTACAGTTATATTATATACTATTATCTAGTATTATGAAATAAATAAAATTACTTAGTCACAGATAATTTGTTGATAATACAGTAAAAATAAATATATACTAACTATATTACTAAATAAAATTAATTTATTTATTATGTCACCACGAATTATCTTAATAATTATTGATAATATAGATCTATTTCGTCAATACATAGTTAGTACATATAGATGATTGTATATCATTTATACTATAGTCCTTTATTTCCATGTGCTCGGGATTTATTAAAGTCCACTTCATACATGGTATTACTATTAGCCCTATAAGCATTAAGTAGTCCATATTATTCTTATACATCATCTGTAGTCGAGGCTTCTTATCTCTAGGTCATGATACTCGAGCTATTCAATAATTATTTACCAACTTCCAAATAAGGCTCCTTTATTCTACTGTTCTTCGGGTATACTTAAAAGTATAATTTTATCTACCCTCTCACTCGCATCAACAGTGATTTGAGAGAGAGAATCTAGTATTGCAATATGTGAAATCTTTCTTATTAAGATGAGCCTCTTTATATATTTATTATTATCTTTTCTCTATCCATTATCATAGGAGTTGTGATTTTACGTTGATCTCGATACCACATTTTCCTAAACCCTACTCGGAGTTACATTTTTTACTGTTTTCATATTTATTCATTTTAATATTGCTATACTGTAGATATAGAAGTTTTGATAGATACATTCTCATTATTTTTTGGCTATTAATTTCTTTACGTGTATTTAGCGTAACCTACATATTATAGAACTCATAGTTAATTGTCTAAATTTGTCAGTATAACTAGGACTACATATAAGTCTACTAATATAATATTTAATCACTCATTGTCTATAGAGTCTTCTACTAAGTATAGCATGAGCATCTCTCGTTAATGTATCAAGACATATGAGACTCTACACGCATGGAATATCTATTTATCACAATCACATGGAGCATACATAATACAGTATTCTGGCTACCAGATCACATGAGATATAGAAACAGATCTACTATAAGATTGGGCAGAATATATATTCAATCTGATAATTCGAAGAGATACCAAACTAATGATATCGTTAATGCAATTATCGTCAAGTTAAAATTGTGTCGGCGGCGGGACAATCTAATCACGCTGTGGTCTCACGCAAGCGATGGATGATTGTGTACAGAGGTAGCTTCGTGCGAGTCTCTCACTACGAGAATAGTACTACATCCGATACGGTGCATAATTATTTATTATTATTAGGTTTTATTATATAGTTTATTATTTATTTTGGATTTTTATTGTATTATATAAATAATAATATGATTAACTATATTATTATTTATATATTAATATATATTTGTTAGTTATTTTGACCCATTTGTGAAATTACTTTTGGTCTAAATATATAATATCATATATATATATTAATATTGTGCCATATGATTTATATTATTATTATTTACATTAGTTAATATATTATATATTATATTTATTTATATATATTATTATTATTATTTATTATGATTATATAGTTATTATTAATATTATTATTATTTATTATTATTATTACTATGTATATTATATATGGTTATTATATATTGTTATTATCATATATATTATTATTATATTTTATTATTAATTATTATTATTATCAATTATAATTATTTATTTCATTATATATTATGTATTATTAATTATCTATTATATTATTAATATCATATTTATTATTATTTATTATATTATTATTATTATTATTATTTATTATGAATATATATTATTATATTATTATTATTTATTTATTTAATTTATTTAATCTTATTATTATATATTATATTATTATTATTATTAATTACTTATTATTATTTCATTCTATTATATATTTATACTTTATATGTTATTTATTATTATTATTAGTTTTTATTAATGTATTAATTCTTATTATTATTATTTATTATTTATATATATATATTATTATTATTATTTACTATATATATTAGATTATATTATTTATTCATTTATTATTATTTATTTAGTGTATTATTATTATATATGAGTTATTTTTATATATATATAAATCATCACTTAAAGTATATAAGTAGTTAAGTAGTAGTAGTAGCTCATAGCATATAGATATTATATAAGTAGAGGAGGTGATACGATATATATAGAGCTATATAAGTAGATATAATTAGTTAATAGATGTTAGTAGTATATTTATCAGAATATTTTACATTTTTATGAGTTTCCTAATATGATGAATTTGCATGAGAATATATGGAGTAGGTAAAAGAATTACAACGCTATCCATGATTGATCATTTTTTAAAGGACTTTCGAGTAATTAGAATAGGAACACTGATTTTCTGTACTTTTAATCTAATATATTCGACCTGGCCACTTCAAAGGACGAGTATTTACCAGTGATATACTGAATTTAACAAATGGAGATATGATAATCAATTAGTATCAGTATGTTATTATTAATATAATACTATAATTTGCTTAAAAAAGATGTGCAAGAAATATTTATAAATTTTCTTGATAAAAAACATTAGAATAATTTCACCATAAATTAGAAAAACTAGATCACTAGGAGAAAGGATACTATATCATTATATAGATACAAAATTACGCTTAAAAAAACTCGTATCTAGTACCCTTAAGAGTATGATTTACATTTATGTTCACCTGCGAGTAAATCTGGTTGTGTTTCGTTTGGCATTAAGAGCGACTCAGCCACCCTCTGGAGAGAGCTAGTGAAGATAATAGAATTTCACTACTTCGGGATAACATCTTCGTTTTTATGGCAATATTAGTTCGTGTCTCGATATTTGAAGATGTCGTGAAACGATTGAGGCAGGTTTCGCCGAGGTATACGTCTGATCTGTTTGTTTCATTTCACTACATGATAAATATGTTAATTATTGCAAGTAGGTATGTTACTCAGTAAGTTCGTTGTGAGACACGATGTGTTATAGAAAGTTTCTTTCTAACTGAAAGCTTAATAGACACTGGTTAACGAATATGCTAGTTATAGAGTTTAGGCAACATTGACATGGTCATATTTTGCGCAAGTTGGATAGAATGCGACAAGAAATAGTCCGTCTATTGCATGTTTTGGGTCTCAGACAATGCATGACGATTGTTCTCTTAGTCCACGATGCTCTCATTCATTTCTATAGTAAATTCCCAATTCTTGCTGAGGCAACGGAAAGTTTTTTCACATGGCTAAATCTTCAATTGGATTATCGAGGGATCTTCCTTGTAAAATGTTAACACAATTCGTTTTTTAACATAGATCTGTCTTTATTAATGAGGTCTCTCTATTTAGACCAGCGTGTCGGTAGAGAGTTTTAGTGTATGATCAAAGTATAGATATTAGGAAGAGTATGAGTTATATAAATTTGTATGATAAAAAACCTCATCTAATTGTATATATTTGCACTCGATAATTATAATATCAACCTGGATCACCATAATATTTCATGAATTAAGGTCTAAAAAAATGGTTGATCTCATCATGTGCTGTGCACTCGAAGATAAAATGTCTGTGCTTGTGGAAAAGAGAAAAGTTGCGAGCGGAGGCAGTCAGGTGAATGCTGATTGCCTTATTAATGCTTCTCTCGGCGTATTTTTTTTCGAATTTGTTAGTATTACTTGGTACAGCCAAATTTTTAAATGCTCAGCTCAGGATATGTCAGAGTACACTAGGCATATTACGATTATGTTGCAAAATATTTCTAGAATACTCTCTTTTGAAAATTAATAGTGTGGTTTTAATCTCAGATAGTTCTCTCTTTCACTTTATGTGGATTTTTAATTTAATCAAGACTTAATGTACGAAGAATTTTAGATGGTCGGCTGACAGCGAAAGTTACGGAAATTTATACAAAGCCGACTTAAATATTATATTAGACGGTTACTATTGGAGTGACTTTAAAATTTTTGTTTAATTCTGTATTCTTAAAAAATTTAGGAACAGCCATCTCTCGATAATAATGCTATATAATATAATAATTCAGTAGTCTCAAAATAATAGTTATTACCAGTAGTATGCCTAGTAAGCTCTATTATTATAATATGATAGTAAGTAATAATATATATATTAGTATATATATTATGAGATATAAAATAGCTAATTGGTAAACGTACTATACTCTTAATTATAGCAGTTAATATTAGTATATAATATTTTATATATAATTATTATTAGTGCGATTTGTTAATAACAAGGTAAAGGTATATTTAGGTATAAGTGATTAATAATGAACTTATTTTGAAGATTAATATAATTATATACTAATTGCCCATTATGTCTAAATGTTATAATGGATTATCTAACTATTTATACCTCATCATATATTACTATATACTAAAAAACGTGACTCAATATAATATATATAAATTCTATAAATCATATATATATTATTTACTAATTATTATTATTTTTATTATATTATTTAATTTAATATATTATTTATTATTAGAAAATATTATGTATTTTATTATTAAGTATTACCAGTTTTTTGTTATGTACTTTGAAAAGTGTTGTACCAGGGTGGTTCCTACTTATTTTATCATTTATTTATTCTCATTAACTTTAATTCAATTATCGATTGATCATCTTCATTTAATTATCAAATTTAGATTGTATTATTATAATTATTATACTGTCTATATAATTAAATATTAATATATTTAATGTTATTATAATATTATATAATATAATATATATTATTGATTATTTAATTATTTTTTTTAGGAATTAATTATGAATATATTGTAGATATTTTGGTACGTTCATGAAAATTATTTTATTAAATATAAATGTGTATATTATGTATATTATTATACTACCTATGAACATATTGAATTATACATGGATCGTTATTTAAACCATAGTCATAATGAATATAGTGACGACATTTGTCTCAGTATATTTTATAATATTAATCAATGATATATTAGATACTTCACTAGTGTAATTACTATTTATCACTGATAGTACTATCACCAGTGGACTCAGTTGATATAAGTTATTACACGATTATTTCACCGAATTATATTAATTATAATATATATATATATATAATATAATATATTTAATATTATATATAATTTATAATATATTAATATATATATATATAATTATAATAATATTAATTAGTTATTAATGATCAATCATAGATTTGAGCCTTCACTGGTGATTACGATCATCTGTATTAATCGTGAAATTGGATAAGGTGAATTATTATACAGATACAAACATAATATATCTTTTTACTAATAATTGCTATAGATATATAGTATATATATATCATTGATAACCGTAATCCACGATATATGAGATAAGCACGACCACTAATATAGTATATTGAGGATTTTCAAAAATTTATTAACAAATTGTACGAATAAGTATTGCAGAGACGATATCGGGTATATATTAGTTACCAATTACAACTGGTTAGAATGGAATGAGGTTATCCGAGACATTTATAACCCTTAATCTCAAGTAGGCATAGGTTCAGAAAGGTAGGATGTGACAGAGAGTAAAGCTCTATAGAGTGCCAAGACAGATACTTCGAAGACTTAAAGGATATATATATTTTTTATTACTCATATCATTGATGTTATTAATTGATATATTAGTTTATATATGATAGTATTAATTATTATGTATTATTATGTATTACATTATTAGTATATAGATTTATAAAAGATTAAATTAAGTAGCTTACTAGTATTGTGAATATTATATGATTATAGTAATTTAATTAATATTATAAATATCATTAATATATTTTAGTTATTATTATATGTAAGATATGAATAATTATTTTTAATTATAATATATTTTTAGTTATAATATGTTTTTAATTAATTAATCTTGTTAGTTATTTAGAATTATTTAATTATGTATATATTTATATTATATTAGTATTTATATTATATATGATATATGATTCTTTTGATATCAATTAATTGCATCCACATCATTCAACAAATCGATACGAATTTGGAACGTTTTTTTGCATGTTTAAAATTAATATGATATAGATTATGAATCCGTGTCCGTGAGAGAAATTCAGATGTTTCGAAGCTATTTTAGAGAAATCCATTCCCAAAACAATTAACTCACTGCGTAATCCATTGCTTAAATTTGTGCATCTTTGATACATTTAGAGTTCAGGCTATAAGAAATGTGATTGGTGTAATATCAGAGAGACATTCGCAATTTTCAAGCCAATGAAAAAAAAAGAAGACCTTCGTTTCAGAGCAAAAAAAATTATAGAATTGAAACAAGATTGTGAGAATACAAGAATGAAAATCCCCCTTGAAACAAGATGGTGCGGCAGGCATGAAGCTGTGAAACTTTTTAAAGAAATGCTTACACCAATAGTAGCAGTTCTGGGGCATGTTGGTCAATTCAAAAAGAGCATTATAAATTTTAAATAAAATAGGAACGTCATCATTCATTCCAGCTCTGTTTGTTTGTATCTTCAAAAAAATTGTTGGGATTTATCTACAATCTTTCAAAATTCTATCAAACTAAAAGCATTGGCCTATGTAGTTGCAATTGGACAAGTAAACACTACTAGAAAAACTATTCATCTCTAAGTGAAAATGCTGATTCAGAGTTTCACGAAATGTTCGAATCTTCTCTGGGACTGGCAGCTCATGAAAATAACGAAATAACAATACCAAGAACAGTTGGTCTCCAGAGTCATCAACCCAACCCATCTCCTACAGACCAGGAGACGTACCATCGAGGGCATCGACTAACAGTTCTTATATATCATGTTTAGACGATATGATTTCTTCAGCAGATGAAAAGTTTTCAACACACCAGGATACCGTGTCATCTCTTCAGTACCTTATTCCAGCCAACTGTGACATTTCATTTGACAAAGTTCAGTCAGCATTTGAATTCTACAGAGACGACTTGATTGGCTCTTACGATGAAGTCTTCCTGGGAGAGGGGGAATTTGGAGACAAAAGTGGAAAGGATATCAAGAAAATCCCCTAAGTGCCCTCGCCAGATTAGACGAATGCGCCGAAAACTTGTTCCCAAATATAAACATACTGTTGAATATATATATATATATATATATATATATTATATTATAATATAATAATTATATATTATAATAACTATATATATATATATATATATATATATATTATATATATATATATATATATATTATATATATATATATTAATATATATATATATATATATATATAAGAGGGCGGCAGAATTCCAGCCCCCCCCCCGATGGATATTCTGAAAATCTTACTACAGCAAGACACAGTATAAATATATACTATGAGCAAGATGTACTTAATCTAAATCCAGATTTTCGTGGATTTTCGTAGATTTTGTGGATTTTTGTGGATTTTTGTATTGTTTGTTTCCATCACATGATCGTTCCAGATTCACTGCACAGAAAATTAAATATTGGAATTTAGGGTATAAATCAGATTAAATCTCTTATAGCGAGCGTAATTATAGATTACTAAATCTGCTTACATTGATCTTGATTAGCGAGACATTTTTGAGAATAAAACTTGAAGAATCTCAAGATCTTTTGCAGAATCTTTAACGTAAAAAGCACTCTATGATCTATACATTTTAAACAACTTTTTTTCTGCATCTAGTTTTCTATTATTTTAATGGTAATTAATTAATTGATTCGATTAGTCTGATAAATTGGAATATTTTTTCTAATTAACAATAGAAACTCTAGGTTTAAAAATCTAGTTTAAAAAATTTAACCCTAGAAACTCGAGATTATTCGAACGAACTCGGGAACCAATCAACCTCGATCGGTCGATTCGTTCCGGATCGTTTAAATATAAAAAAAAACAATTATAATGTCATTGATACTGAGGTCTTTATATTGCGAACTGTGAACATGCCGAAAATGCCGAACATTCGAACATTTTTCGAAACATTCCCGAATATGTCGAAACCATGGTGAATATGCCGACATTGCCTACGTCTCATGATTATGGTAGATAGGAAAATATTGAAAAATTTATCGAAAAATGTTGGAAATATAGCTCGGCAAGAAAATAAAAGATATTTAAAAGTTGTATAGCCATTTCGGTAAGATTATAACCAAACAATATCTTGGAATAATCAGGGAATGTGTCAGGAGGGACACTTTCCCTCCCCCCTAAATTTTGTAATGAATTTTTTAACAAGTAATTATAAAGTATTAGTGCTTATGTGTTTCAAATTTACTTAAATAAACCAAGAATGAAATCTACTAATCAAAGAGAATTAAAAAATGAAAAAAGAAAAAAGCAAATAATTATTCATAATCTAAGTCGGACAAACCTAGCAACAGGCTCTATTGTCAGTGTTGCGTACCATTACATCTAGTAATCCTACAGCTTTTAGTGAATTGGTATTTTTTGTTTGTTTTTTTTTCTTGACGAACGAAATGAGCAGTTCGTTAAGGATTTCTGCGTTTAAATTGAAATGCGACACTACAATAGCATAATTTTCCTGATGAACGAAGATTTGATGCACATAAATGTTGCATGACCGACTGTTCAACTATGGACAGAGAAAGGATTGACTTTCAGAAAAAAGAATTTCTAGAGAAAGCTGAAGAAAGTTCTGTTCTTTTACTGTTCCCAGTCATTAAACTGAGTCTTGTTATGAACGATTTGAATTGTGTCCAGAAATATGGAGCACAATTTCTACAGTAAAGGATATTTTTATCAACTTCCTTCGTGAACCTATGTTTTCAATAAAATTATGCTCCTAAACATACCCAGTATTTCTGTGAGACGCGTTGGTCTTCATAAATATTAGAATTATATTGCCAAATTCAATAAAATTTTGTTGGCATCGTCCAAGGGTTTGCAAAGGTTATCAGGATATCAATTGCAAAGAAAAAATTGCTCTAAGGGCAGGCCAGGATTTTTTGACAATGGGATTATTCCACGCTTTATTGCCCAAAACCGGAAATGGTTATAATTCTCTTAATTTTCAACCAATTTTGGACCAAATAAAAAGAAAACTGTAGCTTTTTCTGACCCCATAGAATGTCGATTTTATGTTTTTTTTTTGTTTTTTTTTTGCTTTGTATTTTTATTTGTTGAATAACTATGATTTTTATACTTTTGATTCACTTCCTACAATTTTTGTAAAATGAATGAAACTTAAACTTATACCAAAGATTTGGCTATCTTACCTAAAGGTTGTCAAAGAAGGCGGATTTTTTATTTTTGATACCAGATCCCAGCAAGAGTCGAATTCTGAACACAACTTTTTATGGTTTTGAAAAATAAAAAATTGCAATTTTTTTTTTTTTTTTTTAACATCATGTAATTACAGGACAATTGTAGCTAGGGAGATACCCTTTTTAACCTAGATAGTAATTTTTTTTATGTTTTCTGTTAAATGCTCCAATTATGCCTCTGGACATGGAACAAATTTTCAAAAAACAAAGAAAAAAATTTTTTTTTTTTTGGGGGGTGGAGAAATTTAAAAAAAATTTTTTTTGAGTATACAAAAAAAAAAAATTTATCAAAATAAAAACGGTGCATCTCCGCAAAGCATATATATATAAAAACTATTATATACTTCCACATATTTCTCTTCTATTTTGCTTATTTTAGTATTTTATTTTAGGATATAGTATTTTATTTTAGGATTTAAAAACTATTTGCTATATACAGTATCTTTTATTTATTAGTTTTAGCGGAATTTATATTTTTGTCTACATGTGGTATCCATTTTTCACTAAATTTCACTAAAAAATCACAATGTCTTGCGACAATTGTGGACTCACTTCTAATTCCAAAGCGGTACTATTTAGTCGTGTTTGTGTAATCAAATTTAAAAATCAAAATGTAAAAGGGTATAGAGGTAAATTTCTTCATTTCCTTTCAAATATTTTCACTATCAACCTATCTCTATTCTCTTTACCTTCTCACCAATCAAATTTACCCTAACTAAGATTTTAAGTGATAGATTACTAAAACCAAAAGGCAGAGTTATCTATGGACTATCAAGATCTTATTCAAAGAGCAAAAAAAATCTTTGAAATCAACAAATTCAGGTAAGGCTAATGTAGATTCACAATTGTACTTATATATCACTTTTTAAAACCTTATATCTTTCAAAGATTTTTTTTTTTGTAATTAATTTAATCTGCTTTAGATTAAATTTTCGTCAATTGTGTAATCTATATTGGTCTTAACGAACGGATTTGTTGCAAGTTCTTGATAACTCGTGCCTATCAATTGCAAATTACAATCAAACTATCTCCGAAGCTTATAGCAGTTTCGATATTTTGTGTAGGCTATTATTAGGTCAAAATCATTTAAAATTAAGGTTTATTTGAACATAAGAAAATAATAGAGACGGTAGAAGCCACGTGGGCCTATCGAGACTAGCCTATGGTTTTTTTTGTCCTAAGTTTAGTTAGTCTTAGGGTATTTAATTCAAAATTTGGTATGAGAGTTAGATAAGCAATGCATCATTGCCTAACCCTTCCATTACAGTGATTTCCTAAAAAATTCAAGCTCAAACTTAGGCCTAGGCCTAGGTCATTTTCAACCTCAAAATTTGTTTTTTTTGTGTGTGTGTGGTCTTCTAAACCCTTTCAAAATTCAAATCAAATAATTTGTCCTGGTGGTAGGCCATATCTCATTTTTCCTCAAAAAATTCAATTTCAAAGTTAGGCATTATAGGCCTAGATCACTTTCAACTTCAAATTTTGTTTTTTTTTTGGTCTAATAGACCTTTTCAAAATTCAAATCAAATAATTTGGCTTGGTGATAGGCTATCTTTCATTATTTCATCTTTCTTCAAGGTTTCATTTGTCCTTGGGTCATTCTAGCCAAATTTCAGCGAAAATGTCTGACCCAGAGATACAAGCCCTTCATGATAGAGTTAATAAAAAATCTAAGCCTATAGTTCAAGCCATTTCATCCCTCAAGGCACAAGTAAATATTTATCTTGGTCAAATAGAGAGTAGGCCTATAGATAATAATAAAGATAAAGATGCAGTTTATGTAAAGGATCTCATAGAGGAAGTAGAGTCCTTGTTAAAAGATATTAAACAAAAGGATACAAATATAATAAAAATATATAATGATAATGAGGTTGACTCCCTCATTCCTGAGTTTCATAATAAGGAGTTGTGTAGTCAGATTCAGTACCAATGCTCGATTAAATCAAAATTAAGTGAATTAAAATTTAAAGGGGATCAAAATTCAACCCCTCCAAAAAATACTTGCTCTCATTTCAGTGAATCTGTTCTTAGGGCTATAGATTGTGGTTTCTTTGAGGGCAATGAAACTGATAAGTTTGCTTATAAAACCTTCATTTCAAAATTTAAGAGCTCCTTAGATTTACAAAAAAATTTAAGTGAATCCATTAAACTTCATTGCTTAAAAAATAAATTAAAGGGATATGCGTACTCCCTAATTCAGAATCTTTCTATTAGTGATAATAATTATAATAAAGCTCTTGAACTTCTAGATAAAGAGTTTTTAGACGAAAAATTTATCATTGATGAAATCATTAAAAAAATCATATCTTTAAAACCAGTATTTGACCCAACATATAATGCGACTAGGGTTTACTTAAATGATATCAGAACATTAATATATGAACTTGAGAGTTATAACCTCAAATATCTTGAGGAGGCTACTGGATTAGTAGTACTTAGCCACATAGTTTTATCAAAATTACCTAATGTGGTAGTCAAAGAAATTACTCGCAAGTTGAATACCAATTACCCTGATTTAAATCAAATATTTGATAGCTATAATGAAGTTATCAAAAATATTGTTAAAACGTCAAATCATAATAAAGGTCAAAATTTCAATCAAGTCCCTTCCCATAATACTCATTCAAAATTTAAAAATGTAAATACTTCAGATAAGCCTAATTTTAAATTTAAAAATAATGAAAATCAAAGGACGAATGAGTCCTTAAAATCTAATAATAGGCCTGATTCCAATTCTGCTTTGCAAAATTTCAAAACTCATACTAATGAAGTTAGTGGAAATGAAGCTTCTCATGGTATTGATTCTTCCACTTCTAAAATCAAAGGTTATTCGAGATCATGTAAGTTTTGTTCATCCCAAGGTCATGTGATGACCAATTGCAATGTTTATCAAACCTATGAGTTAAGAATTAAAAGGTGTAATGAAATAAATCTATGCCCCAATTGTTCAAGTACTAAACATACTGCAGATCAGTGTCCTGGACTTGAGGAGCAACTTTCTTTTAGTTGCCAAGTTTGCAATAAAAGAAGTCATATTACAGCTCTTTGTAAGCAAAGGAAAAGTTCCACCCTCACAAATGTATGTCTTAGCTTTAGCCAAAGCACCAACAATTTATATTTGTTGCCATCAATTACTATAAGGATTGGTAGGGGTAAAGTTTCGGCTTCAGTTCGATGCCTAGTCGACTGTGGCTCACAGAGGTCCTACCTTTCTAAAAGAGTGCTGGACAAACTCAATATATCTGTAGAGAATCATCAAAGCACTCAATACGATATAAAAACCTATTTAGGTATTACCACCCGCAGTTTGAAAGAGACTGTTCTTGATGTATATATGGACCAGTCTTGTTTCACCCTTCCTCTTTTGGTTGATGAGGATCTTCAATTAAGTTATGAGATTAAGTTCGTAGATCAGGCTCTAATTAATTTGAGAAATAAATCTTACAAATTAGCTGATTCTGGCTATTATAAAGAGTCTAATAACTCATTTTTCGATTTGGATGCCTTAATTGGCATCGATTTAATAGAGTATTTCCCTCAACTAGAATTGATTAAATGTATGAGTGGATCTGCTTTTAAGTTAAGAGATGGTTCTATTATTCCATTTGGAAATATTACTAATTTTATATACAATAATCAAATAAGAGTTTCAAATCCATCATCAATTGTTCAAAATCATAATCATATTCAAAATCAAAATCTAAATCAAAATCAATTGCAGGTTAACCATACTTTGGTTAATGCAGTCTTAAACCCTGTACATTCTTATTTTAATCCTTTAAGCCACATACTAAGTAATTCTGAGGTAGAGCAAGGATTAGAAAACATGTTCAAATTAGAGTCCTTAGGTATAGAAGGTATGAATAATAATAAATCTGAAGATGATTTGAAACAGATTGAAAAATTCAAAGGTGGTATAGAGTTTAAAGACGGAAAATATCATATAGATCTTCCATGGATTGAAGATAAACTTCCTTTGTTGCCATCAAACTATAACATTGCTCTTGCAGTGCTTAATAGAGTTCATAAAAATTTGGAAAGTAAAGATTTAGTTAAAGCCTATGATGATGTCTTTCAGCAACAATTAGCTGATGGTATTATTGAAGAGTTCAGTGTATCTCCCTCTGAGTATAAAAATTATATTTGGGTTCCTCACAGACCTGTTATCAAAACTGATGAACAAGTATCAACAAAGGTCAGGCCTGTGTTTAACTGTTCTCTTAAAACTAATTCTTTACCATCTCTAAATGAGGCAGCCTATACTGGACCAGATCTTATGTCCTCCTTGTTGGGTCATTTATTCCGGTTCAGATCAAATCAGTTTGTCATGTTAGCGGACATTAAACAAGCCTTCCTTCAGATTAAGTTAAAATCTATCGAAGACCGCAATCGCTTTTGCTTTTTTTGGAAAAGTAATGGTCAATTAAAGGCTTATCGATACTCAACCATTGTTTTTGGTTTCACATCCTCACCTTTCATCCTCAATTATATCATTAAGCACCATGCTCAGTCATATGAGGATGATGCATGTACTCAGATTCTATTAAATAATTTTTTTGTTGATAATTTAATTATTAGTGGCAATGATCTACAACATTTAAAAGAACTTTATCATGAATGCAACAAAAGAATGGAAGATGGTGGTTTCCATCTTAGAAGTTGGGACTCTAATAATGATCAATTAAGAACTGTTATGGAAGAAGAGGGTAGAATAGTTCAACATCAGGAATCAGAAGATAAGGTTCTTGGATATCTTTTTAATCCTCTTACAGATAAGTTAAAACTAGCAAAATTTTCAGTAAATGCTGATGCAAATACCAAAAGATTGTTGTTATCTGCTGTGTCCAAGGTTTTTGATCCTTTAAATATCTTTTTACCCGTAACTTTAAGAGGTCGGTTATTAATTAGGAAATTATGGCAATTAGGTCTCGATTGGGATGAAAAGGTCCCTGCTGATGTTTTAGTTTCCTGGTCTTCACTATGTTCAGATTTAAATAAATTACATAATATTGAAATTGAAAGGTGTGCTTTCTCACCTTCTCCCTCAAACTCTTTATTCGTGTTTTGTGATGCTTCTTCATCTTGTTATGGTTTTGTTATTTATAGTATAGGTCAAGGTTCTAATTTAATATTCTCAAAGGCCAAGGTGGCCCCTCTCAAATCTAGGGCTTTGCCCTCTTTAGAGTTGTTGTCTGTGTTCTTATTTTTCAAATGTATCAAATCAATATTATCAGAATTTTCTAATGTTCAGTTCAAAAACATAAAGGTGTTTGTAGATGCTCAAATTGTCCTTTCATGGCTCCTATCCGGAAGAGCAAAAAATAAAAATGTTTTTGTAAATAATAGGCTCAAAGAAATTTATCAAATCAAAAATCAAGTTGAGCTAGAGTACAATGTATCCATTTCTTATGCTTACATCAATACTGCTGAAAACCCAGCAGATCTGATTACCAGAGGTGTTACAACCTCTACTTTTCTTTCAAAATTGCCATTATGGCTAAAGGGTCCTTCTTGGATTCTTTTAGATCAATCTCAATGGCCTATTAGTAAACTTAAATGTTTGTCTGAGGCCAATAAGGAAAAGACTTTACAATGTAACACATCTGTGGTTGTTTCTCAGTCTTTGTTACCATTTAAAGATTACTCAAGTGTGCATAGGCTTTATAAAGTAACTTCAAAAATATTCAAATTCATTAGCAGGAGTAAAGGGTTGGATGAAGATTGTGATCAGAAAGCCCAACTCTATTGGTTGAAGATAATGCAGCAGCATTGTTTTTCTAAGGAGATATTATTTCTCCAAAATCCTAAAAAGGATGAAATTCCACCGCTGGTCAATCAACTTAACTTATTCATAGATGATAAAGGCCTAATCCGATCCAAAGGGAGAATTGCCAAGACACTTTTATATAATGATGATGTGATAAATCCAATTCTTCTTGGCAAGGATCATCATCTCACTAAATTAATAATAAGAGACTTTCATTCAAGATGTCAACACTTGGGTGTTCAAACCACTATCAATTTCATCAGAGCTCATGGCTTCTGGATTACCAAGGCCAGGCAGGCTGTAAAGAATGTTTTGTCAGACTGTATAGTATGCAAAAAATTTAACAGTATACCCTTTAAATATCCAAAAATGACTAATCTTCCTCATCATAGAGTTAATTTTGTGCGTCCCTTTGAGCATACTGGCGTGGACTTTACAGGGCATCTCGTTGTAAAGATTAATGATAAGGAATTTCAAAAAATGTATCTGTTAATTTTCACCTGCCTTAATATCAGAGCTATTCATGTTGATGTCCTTCCAGATATGTCCACTGAATCCTTTTTACTTTCATTCCAACGTTTCACAAATATATATGGCATACCATCCAATTTGTACTCAGATAATGCCAGGAATTTCAAACAAGGTGGAAATA
Organism: Trachelipus rathkii; assembly: GCA_015478945.1. Classification (NCBI taxonomy): domain Eukaryota; kingdom Metazoa; phylum Arthropoda; class Malacostraca; order Isopoda; family Trachelipodidae; genus Trachelipus; species Trachelipus rathkii. The sequence continues at coordinate 21,274 of JABUQX010012835.1, read as the reverse complement.
TACTGTTAGAATCTTTGTCTTCAAATATGTTCTCCGAACATATGCGTATCAATAACATCAAACATTACAAGATTCCAGTCTATTCCAGTTGGGTGGGATCAGTTTGGGAGAGAATGATACGAACAGTTAAGGGATGTCTCTATAAAACTATAGGTAAAGCAACCTTAACCTACTTTCAACTGTTAACAAGTATTTCAAATATCACCAATGTTATCAATTCAAGACCTTTAACCTATAGGTCATCAGATAATGATTTGGAAGTTATTGCTCCAAATTCCTTTTTGAAGCCTTATGGCAATTCAAACCTCATATTCAATGAAGTTTCCACCCCCATATGGAAAAAACTTCCTCCCTCACAACAAGACTTAGCCATAACTCTAACTGCTCAAGGAAGAGTTTTGGAGACTTTCAGGGAATTATGGTATGAGTCTTACCTATTAAATTTGCGCCAGACTAGTAGAAATCTCTATCAGTCAGAGTGGACCAACAGAATTAAGGTTGGAGATATAGTTCTGATACACACACCTAATAAGCCTAGACCCTTCTGGCTTTTGGGTAGAGTTCTGGAAGTCATTGTTGGTGATGACGATAAGATCAGGAGTGTGTTATTAAAAAAGGGAGATGGACAAACCTGTCACTATTCTATTTGTCATCTCTACCCATTGGAGTTATCTATTACCCACTCTGTCTCCTGTGGAGAAACTGATGCTGAAGCAAGCAGTGATCTCTCCAATTCAGATGGTCAAAACAATGAAAATACAGATCAAGTTGATCCCTCAAATTCAAATTCAGTTATTCAAAGTAATAGTGATACTGCTATTGTAGATGTACAACCTTCAACTTCAGGTATAAATTCACCTCAACTTGACTCTCAACAGAATCAAATTTCTCAGCTCAATTCAGTCAAAGAAAGACCTATTAGACAGGCTGCTGTCAAGTGTCAAGAATTCCTTCGCAGGAATTTATCTGATTTGTAAAATCTTTAATTCTTTTAATTGCAATGGTTTTCATTGCAACTCTTCAGTGGGAGGATATAAAAACTATTATATACTTCCACATATTTCTCTTCTATTTTGCTTATTTTAGTATTTTATTTTAGGATATAGTATTTTATTTTAGGATTTAAAAACTATTTGCTATATACAGTATCTTTTATTTATTAGTTTTAGCGGAATTTATATTTTTGTCTACATGTGGTATCCATTTTTCACTAAATTTCACTAAAAAATCACAATGTCTTGCGACAATTGTGGACTCACTTCTAATTCAAAGGC
>JABUQX010012835.1:0-15000 GCA_015478945.1 Trachelipus rathkii | reverse complement strand
ACAGGTCTCAAAGGTGAATTTTCTGAGTATTATTTTAGAACACAAGGGAGATATATATACATTTATATAAGGAAACAAATACATATATATAAATATCTCGTCTATATATATATATATATATATATATATATATATATATATATATATATATATATATATATATATATATATATATATATATATAAATATATATATATATATATATATATATATATATATATATATATATATATATATATATATATATATATATATATAGTATATATATATCACTGCTATATATAACAACAATATATATGTATAATAATATATATATATATATATATAATATAACTTAATAATATATATATATATATAATATATATATATATATATATATCTTCTTTCTTTATATATATATATATATATATATATATATATAATATATATACATATATATATATATGACAACATATACTTTACTGCTATATATATATATATAACTATATATATATATATATATATGTATAACAACTGCTAATATATATATATAACTTATATATATATATATATATATATATATATATATATATATATATATCCTAAAATTAGTTTTATTGTTTTTTAATTTTGTGAGACATTCTTTTGTTTTTTTTTCATAAGCGATTCTTTTAATGCTATTATTATTATTATTATTATTATTATTATTATTATTATTATTATTATTATTATTATTATTATTATTATTATTTGATTATTATTATTATTATTATTATTCTGATTCTGATTCTGATTATTATTATTATTATTATTATTATTATTATTATTACATTATTATTATTATTGAAACTGAAAGTATTAAACTGATAATTTTATAATGGCACATTTTATAATAAAAATAATAATTTTATTATATTACGTTATACATTGTTTTACCCGATAAAATATATTTGTTTGTCATGTGTTGCGCCTTCATCTTTATGTCTTTACGGTATTTTACCGTATAGCATTTGGAGATTAGATTCATTGGAAAAGTGGTATAGTTTTTTATTCTCAAAAGCAAGCGAAAAAAAAATTGTTGAAACAAAAAAATATTTTACTGTAACTCTGTAAGCACTAATCTGAGTCAGAGTCGAAATAGTGAATTTGACTGCTGGGGTCGGAGTCGGAGTCGGAGTCGAAAATTTTTGTTAAGGTGGAGTCGGGTGGAGTCAGGTCGAAAATTTTTGTTTAAGTGAAGTCGGAGTCAGTCGGAATCGGAGTCGAAAATTTTTGTTTAAGTGGAGTCGAAGTCGGAGTCGGAGTCGAAAATCCAAATTTGAATTTAAGGAGTTGGAGTCGGAGTCGGAGTCGGAGTCGAAAAATTTATTTTACGACTCCGCAGCCCTGGGTGGAAGGCAGTGGCCAGCAGGCACTCCTCATCTTCAAAGGTGCTGGAGAATCCCTTGTCTATGGCGTCAAGGAGGGTATTGACCAGAGGGTTGCAGAACTGGAGATTGGCATTGGTCTTACAAGTCAATCAGCTTTTTCACAATGAGGGTTGGGATCAGGCAGCCGATAACACTATTTCTCCCTTGGATTTGATCAAAGGAGTCCCCTTACGGCATTCAGTGCGAAGACCTGATAATTGAAAAAGAAATATTATTTAACTAGTTTTAAAATGGAAGCATTACTCTGCATTAGCTAAAAGTAAAAAGATATAAAGAATTGAAATAACGTCTCGCTAATATTTAGTTTATTTACCCTAGCATATTCTGACATAATTTCAATGTCTGTCTGAACAAACACTGGAAGATTTCTCTGTTGGATCATGCATCTGTTCAGTTCCTCTTTCTTCTCAACCAGTACTTTGTTAAGAACCACCAGGCTGTTCCACCTTGTTTTGGTGGGAACAGTAAGTCGCCTATTGATCGCTTTGTACAGGCTGTCTGAAAACACAGTACTCGTTCCTGAAAAAGATAGTTTTACTTTTACATCATTGTTATTCATTTTTTTGCACTCGTAGCTAATCGGGTCAAACAACTTATAAACTTGCTTGTTCCAAATTACCGCCCTGTACCTTGGCACGATGGGTGCTCGCCAATGCCTTCTTGAAGGCTCCAGTCATGTGTTTCTCCATCTTCTGTGTGTTGACGCTGGCCACCAGATTCAGTGTGTGCGCCGCACACTTATGCTGCCTGGGTAGTTTGATGATGGCGTCCTCGCTGCCCCTCTCAATGTCATCAAAAGCGATAAACTGCAAAAAATATTGTTGTTATTTAAATAAATACATAATTTAAAAAAAAAATCCTTAAATCACTGTTTGAAACATTTTATTCTTTACATTAAACAAGGTAGTATTCCTAGACTGAAAATTCAGTCAATTCACTAAAACTAGTCAGTGGTGTAGTATATACACATAGCTCAAAAGATCCTTGGTCCTCTGACTCCTCTGGAGGGTCATTGATAAGCTCTCCACCTGGCCCATCGTCAGGCTCAAGAGTGCGAACCTTTTCTCCTGAGTTTATCCCAGATCAAGGCCAAATTGAATAAATGCTTTTCGAAAATTGCCAGCATTGTCTGTGAGGTGGCTAACCTGAAACGATTATTTACATGCTATTAAAATCAGTAATCATACCATACCACTAAAGTTATAATATTCAATAATTTTGAACTTATATGGTGACTTTGTCCTCTATCAAACTGGCTGTGGATCTTTCCCTTAGCTAGGGCCACTACATCATGGAGTATGGCCCCCAATGATCCTTTCATGCAAGGACAGCCATCTTCCTGTCCCTGGTGTTTGAGGTCCAGCCAGTGAACAGTCATCCCCAGGTACCTTGTTAGATGACCAGCAGTCAGCGGTAGTGCTCACCCACTTGACTTTCTGCAGTTGGCTGAAATATGATATTTATAGAAAATTGATATATATATATATATATATATATATATATATATATATATATATATATATATATATATATATATATATATATATATATATAACTATATATATATATATATATATATATAATAATAATGTATGTATGTATATATATATATATATATATATATATATATATATATATATATATATATATATATATATATATATATATATATATATATATATATATATATATATATATATATATATATATATATATATATTAAATTGTTCTTTAGGTTCTTACCTAGTGAGATTTTCCTTCATCTCCTCATAGATCGTAAGGATCCTCCTCCCCAGTGTTCTTCTTGAAGGTATCACTTTGGTAGAGTTGAGGGTGTGAGCCATGTCCCTGAAGCTCTGACTGTCCACAATATGAAGTGGCAGCATGTTTTCTACCACAAATCGGACAACCATTTTGTCGACGGTAGACTGCAGAACGCCGCTACCCCGAGAGATGATACCAAAGGTCTCGGCGATGGACATCTGTCGCTGCTTCTTACTGGTTGACCCACTGTCTGAGTTTGGCTTACCAGACAGGCTCCTGCAGCGACCACCAGTCAAAACATTGGCCTTGCAAACTTCGTTAATCAGTTTTGCCTTGTTGAAGTGGCTCTTTAGGTTGGCCTTGGTGTTCTTGTTTACTTTCACATCAATGATCTTGGGAAGGCAGATCAAGCACTGGAAAATGTAGCTGTCACCAACTGTCTTCTTGTACTTCACCCACTTGTCAAGAAATGGCCAGGGGGACTGTGGTTCACCCTCAATTAGCTCAACCTCAATCATCGCTAATTCTTCTTGAGAAGCTTCAATGATGGCACATTCTTGCGATGCCATCATTGATTTAAGAGCTACTTTAAAAAAAAGAGACCAAAATATTAAAAAATACTAGTCCTGGCTGCACGAAATTACTAAATTATACTAGAAATATTACCTGTTAAGATTAAAGAATAGAGTTAGAAGGAAATTTTTTATTATTAACTATATGTCTTGACACATATGTAATATCAGGAACTAAAAATCAGCAGTATAAATAAAGAAAAACGAGGTATATATATATATGTAAGAAATATATATATATATATATATATTCTTTCATATATACTTATATATATATATATATATATATATATATATATATATATATATATATATATAATAATATATATATAATATATATATATATATATATATTAACATATATATATATATATATATATTTATATATATATATATATATATATATATATAATAACATATATATATATGTAATATAATATAGCATAATATCAATATATCTTGTAACAATAATATATAATAACCAATAACAATAACAACAATAACAACCAATAATATATATATATATATATGGAAATAAATGATTGTGCATCACTAATATATATATGTATATAATATATATATAATAATATATAATATAATATATATAATATAATAATAATAACCTTATATAATATATATATATATGTATGTATAATTATATATGTATATATATATGTATATCTCGCGTAATAATAATAATAATATGTATATATATATATATGTAATATATATAATAATAATAATAATAATAATATGTATATATGATTATATATATATATATTTTATAATATATATATAATAATATAATAATAATAATAATAATAATATATATATATATATATAATAATAATATATAATCCAATATATATATATAATATATAAATAATAATATAATATATATATATATATATATATATATATATATATGTATAATATATATCATATATATTAAGACCTAGTTATTTCAGCTGTTTTTGTTGAGAATGAATTTTAGTAAATATATAATAATAATATGTATATAATAATAATAATATATATATATAAATAATATATATAATAATATATATAACTAATATATAAATATATATATATATATATATATATATATATATATATATATATATATATATATATATATAAAAAAAAATATTGAGATACCCATTATTGATAAAAGATTTTATCGGATAGCAGATAACCCGAAACCGTTATCGCGATAAATTATTGCCATATAGTTATCGGTAGTTTGGAACAAAAATTATCGCGATACCGATTATCGGTAAAAGATTTTATCGGATAACAGATAACCCGAAACCGTTATCGCGATAAATTATCGCGATAATTTATCGCGATAACGCCCACCTATGCCCTTACCCCTCCTCCACGGCTGTGGATAGATTATTCAGCTTGGACTCTGATGTTCTCAGACTCAAGAGGTCATCCATGACTGATGAGAACTTTGAGAAGCTGGTGTTTGTGAATGGAAATATGCACCTCTTGAATTTGAAGTGGCTGTGCCAGAGGGAGGAGATGGAGGAATCTAAACTAAGATAGCCGGGACATCTGGAGAGAGTGGGGAGGAGAGAATGGCGAGGTCTTGGGAATTTAGGCCTGGAGGTAGGAGACCGAGAAGAAGATATAGAGACGAAGTAGAAAAGGTGTAGGCGAGGCATCGCTTTCCGAACGTCATGGAATTGAGAAAAAATGATGAATTCGCGGATAGAGAAGGATGGAGACGCCAACTGACAGGCAGATAAATGACTATATATATATATATATATATATATATATATATATATATATATATATATATATATATATATATATATATATATATATATATATACTCCATATATATATATATATATATATATAGTTTTATAGGATGATAAAATATAATACTGTAACGCGTTTTATCATGTTTATCCATGTTAACAAATGGGACAACTTTGAAAATGTAGTTGGAAAGTAGTTAACTGCATATCAGATGTAATTGTTGTTAGTAATATTCAACCATATTCCATTTACCTGTAATGTTTAATTAACCTAAATCTATTAATATATATATGTATATATATATATATATATAATAACATATGTATATATGTATATATAATAATAATAATAATATATATATATATATATATATATATATATATAACTCTTCTATAACTTCTTCTTCTTAATAATAATAATATATATATATATATATATAATAATATATATTTATATATTATTCTTAATAATATATATATATATATATATATATATATATATAATATATATATATATATATATGTAACAATAATAATATATATATATACTATAACTGCTATATATATATATATATATATATATATATAATAATAATATATATATATATATATGTAACCAAAATGTCCAAATTAAATGATATATATGGTCAGCGTTTGGATTGTCCGTCATATGTATCTTAAAAACTATTAATGCTACAGTAAAACGGAATACATTTTGGAATCAGCGTAAATAGTTATTCATGGAAAACTTTTAAAAAATAAAAAAGCGATTTTAAAAAAGTTAATAAAATGTAGAAGAGTAATTTTAAACTTATTTTAATTAACGTAACCTTACGTTGCCCTTTAAATAATGGGTGGTGTTTAAAACTAAAGAATACCCAAGGGTATACCGCCCCGATGGAGTCAGGGTCTCTCGGCCTTCCGAGGGAACTACGGGGTAGGATTATTTCCCCCACTCCGGGGAGGGTCTCCGGAACCGCTCTTTGGTATTTGGGTGTCGCGGGGGTTCCTCCGCCCCTCCCGGAATTTATGGAAAACATCCCCTCTATTTTCCGTCTGTTCGAGCCCCTATTGTGCTAATATATATATATATATATATATATATATATATATATATATATATATATATATATATATATATATATATATATATATATATATATATATATATATATATAATTTATTTTTATTAAAAAGAGATTTTGTTATTCAAACCCCGTTACAGACCCCGTTACAAATTTATGACCCCGTTATAATGAACTGTTTTTAGAGATTGCAGATTTTTTGATAGAATTTATCATTTACACGAACATATTAATTATTATTTATTACTCATTTACTACATTAATTATACGTTTCAGGTCTAATGTTTTACGCTGATTCCGAAAATATATTCCTTTTTACAGTATTATTAATAAATTTTATAAAAGCTACGAAACTTCGTCAAATAATAGAATAGAACCCATTGATATATATATATATATATATATATATATATATATATATATATATATATATATATATATATATTAATAATTCTATATATATATATATATATATATATATATATATATATATAAGAATTTATATTTATATATATATATAGATTAAAAATATATATTTATATATTCTTCTTTATAAAATAATATATATACCCATATATTTATATCTAATATATATCTATATATATTTATCTTTCTTTCTTATATATTATATATATATATATATATATATATATATATATATATATACTACTCGTCAAAATTAACTCACCACTGGCTCATATGACGTTAACAGGTTACAGAAAGGATCAGAACGCTGTGTAACTTTATTATGCAAATAACATAGTATCAGGGACACAGTATACAGCGCTGTAATAGTGTTGGGGGTGTATAGGGTCCGCCATCGCTATAATTAAGGTAAATGACAAACCACGTAACTCCAGCTTTAGCGATTGGGGAAAGGTTATGGCGGGGGCATGTTGAGTACGTGGTCCATTCAGGTGTGAATTTAGCCGCTACAACCATGGAAAGGATTGCTCGTCGACTAACACGTGATGAGTGAGCACAGGATCACCACCCTCCGTGCTGATGGGTACAGGTACCGTGATCTCGGTAAACGTTTGGTATTGTACAGGTTGCGCACGACACCCAGGAGCACGCAAGGAGGCGGGGCCAGGGCAGGCCACGCGCCACGACTGGCGTTGAAGACCGTTTTATGCGTATGCGGGCCGTAAGAGACCGTCATATAACAATACGTTGACGTCTCGTAGAACATAATTTGCTGCCACGGAGGCCGACCATAGGAACACGGCACACCAGGGAGCATCTACGGGTGCGACTAGAATTTGCCTGGGAACACCTACATTTGTTTGACCGTCGGCGATTGGGAGAATGTGCTGCTTACGGATGAGTCCAGAGTCAGTCTCTGCACCTCCGATCGGCGACCCAGAGTCTATCGACTGCCTAATATGCGAGAGGTATTGCCATTTGGAGGTGGATCTCTCATGATCTGGGAAGGTATATCTTTAACGGGTCGTACAGAGTTGTAAGTCATAGATGGCGGTTCCCTACCGCCCCAAGGTATATCGCACACATCTTTGATCCGGATGTCGTGCCATATGCCCCCTACATCAGCGACAGATTCATCCTAAAGCATGCATTGCAACGCAAGACCGCACAAAGGTCATATATGTCACCGAATACCTAGCAACGGTCCAAATCAGGACATTGTATTGGCCAGCATACAGGCCCGACCTAAACCCAATTGAAAATGTGTGGGACATGTTGAAACGGCGGTTGCGACAGCTGCAAAGACTGCAAAAAAACTCCAGGCGCACCTGGTAGGCGTCGCGTATGGAATCAGATTTCCGTGGAGGACATTCGGCACCTCATTGAAAGCATGCCACGACTGTACCAAACAGTCAACCGTGCCAGATATGGCCGTGCACGTTATTAAGTAACACCATCCAGACACGAACCCATCACCGCAATAACATCCCACGTTGAAGTATACTCATCGGCCACTTACGCGACCCATTCGCAGGCCCCCAGAAGATTCCTAGAGCTCCTCAACAATCTTACCACTGTATAATGTGTCCCCGATGCTATGTATTTGCATAATAAAGTTACAAATCAGCGTATGATCTTCGTAATGCCGTTAACGTCATACGTGGCGCAGTTGGTTACAGTTACTTTTGACGAGTGATTATAGTATAATATATATATATTACTTATATATATATCATATATATTATACCATATTAAATATATAAGTATATATGTAAATATATTAATATAACGTAAATGTATCTATAATCTATATTATATTAATTAACTTATTTACTGACTCGGGTCAAAATAAACCTTGCAGTCACACAGAGGGGTACTGACGAGGAAGAGTAGAAAGGTTGAAGAACGCGGAAGTATATTTAACTGGACAATACAATAAACATGGCTGGATTCCTCCCGTCATAACTGATCGTATGAGGACGTGTGGAGGCCAAAGGTGCAGGCCAAAGGGTCCTCGCATAGGGTTTTGGAGGATTGGCGCTGAAAACCACACCAATGTTGGTGCCGTACGCGCACGGCCGCACGGTGTTTGGTTAGTCCAATACCCCGTGTATGACCTCCCCTCTGTACGGATGACTGCCTACACCGCCTGGCATGCTCTCGAAGAGTGCGTGGCGTATATCCTGGACACGTGATTTTGATCCCATACGTTCGTGCAGTGCCTTGTGAAAGAATCGGGAGGGTCCGTGGATGGGGTTGCAGCTGTCGGATTCGACGTTTCAGGAATATCCCACAAATGTTCTATTGGGTTGAGGTTCCGACTATATGCTGGCCACTCCAACGCCGTCAATTTGAACCGTACTAAGGTAGTCGTTCACACATTGGGCCTTGTGAGGTCTTGCATTGTCATTGCATTGGCTGAAAGAGTCACACCGATGTAGGAGGCATATGGCACGAGATGTCTGTGATATAACCTTACCGTGCTGTAAGAGGCCTCCATCGAAAGAGGTACATACTGCCGGAGGCCCCCCGATAAAGCAGATGCCTCCCCAGCCACCCTAACCGACCCATCCTCCTAAACCGGCGGCACCTGCAGCAAAATTGCATTGCGGGCGAACCCTCGCGTCATTGCGTATACTCTGCAACGCCTGTCCGAGGCATACAGAGACACCCTCGACTCGTCCGTAAAGAGCACCTTTGCCCAATCGTCGACCGTCCAATGGATTGTTCTCGGGCAAATGCCCAGTCGCGCCCTTGCTATGTGCCGGTGGTGTCGTGAAACCTATGGCAAGGCCTCCGTGCGGTAATGATGTTTGCCGCAAGGCGTCGACGTCACTGTATTGTCACTCACCCTGGTGCCTGTGTACCTCCGTCAGCTGTATCTGCAGAGTCGTGCCGTTTGTGTGGCGCTCTCGTAATGCTCGCAAACGTATAAATCGGTCTTCCACGCGGGTGTCGTGGCCCTGGCCTACCTTGTCCTCGCCGGAGTTCAATGTCTCAGGGTTTCCTGGTACAGTTGACACTCGTACAATCGTAGTGTGGCGCTACAGACGAACCGTCGGCCAAGGTCGCCCGGTACCCGTTAACCTTCAACGTGGAGTGTTGTTATCTGCACGCACTGATATGATCCCTCACTCGATTATACCCCAGCCATAACCTTCCCCCACCTCTCCCAGGTCTAGCTATGTGGTTTATGTTTTCCTAAATTTATCGCGGTTGCGGCGGCCCCAATACTGCAGTGAATTCTCTCTGGTAGCTACAATAAGTTACACTGATGCTGGCGTCTGTGTTGGTGTGGGGTTTATGGGGTTAGGGGCCTTCCCGTTCATGCGAGTCACGTATCCTTGTGGTGCGTTTATTTTTACGACGAATCTAAATATATATATATAATATTATATATGATATATAATATTAATATATATAATATATATATATAATATACTATAGGAGTATAAATATTTAGTATATATATATATATAATATCGAAATTATATATATTATTATACCTTATAAACACAGAATATAGTGATATATATACTAAGAACCGGAGTCATCTATTCTGGTCATAGAACTCGAGCTACTTACCACGGTACGCGACGTGACAGAAGTTAATCATATCCTACATGACCTACCACACTGTCAGTATAAAAACCATGTAGAGTGATCCAGGCACACACTTCGAGGAGGTTAACTGTAAAACTCAGCCTATGTGAGTGTCTGATATATCCTCATTAGTTACAGTACAGTTTGACAAATATGCATATATACTATATCAATATATATATAATATATATATAATAGTAAATATATATACTAAAGATCGGAAACTATGGACATACCCCCTGTCCTCGGATTACACGACAGAGAACTCGATTGGGGCTATTATAAATATATGGTCATACGCGCTTCACGAGAGAGAGGCAGGTGCTATCTAGTAATAGTATAGTTGATAGCACTACCTTCTATAGTATACGTACTGATGTCTATCGCCCGTTATCACATAGAGAGGTGTGCACATCAACTAGGGTAAGAGTATAGTCTCGAGATCCATATTTATATATCTAATCATCATACGACGCCCCGCAGCGGAATGGTATCGTCGTCCTCGTCAACAGCAGCTGATCCGCCTCGAGAACATCTGGCCCTCGTGGTAGAGAATCACGGGCACTATATCTATATCTGTGCCAGCCTATCGAGCACTGATGAATTCCCATATTTGTTCTAAGCAAGACCACTCCAACAAATGTACTCATTAACGTCTTGAGTGTGACGAAGCTAGAGTTAATAGGAATACCTCATATTCTCTCGCTCCAACCCAGTCTCGACCCTGGGCCCCCTCGCTTTCTAAGCGAGTGCTCTACCATACTTTTGATTCGTCTTTATATATTATATATATATAATTATATAGTATATATATATATATATATTATAATAACATATATAATATAATAATATATATATATAGTATAATATACTAATATAATATATACTTATATATATTGAGTATATATATATACTAAGGGTGAAATTTGGTTTAAAACTACAACTCATAATCTCAAAACTACTAATACTACAGGAAAAGCAACATTGTTGAATCCTGGTCAATATTTAATTGCGAAACTGGAATATAAAAAAAAATCATATCCTCAAAAACTACAATAGCTTACAGCGAAAAAGAATACAGTTTTGACTCCTTGTAAATATTTTTTAATCATAGGACAAATGTAAAAAAAATAAAATAAATAATAAAATAAATATGGCTATTTTTTTTTTTAGGAGCAGGGGACATGGTATATATATATTCTATAGTAGTATAGGTATAGAAATTATATATATATAATATATTAGATATAATATATTAATATTACTATATATAACATATAATAGTATATATATATATATATATATATATATATACTATATATATATCTTGTAAAGGTATTGATCACTGGCAAATGTAGGGCCCGAGCCGACGGAACACAGGGGGGACGTTTTTCCATACCCAGTAGGGGAGGGGCGGAGGACCCCCGTGACACCCACCAAAGTACCAAAGAGCGGGGGCTTCCGGAGACCCCCCCGGAGGGGGGAATAGTCCTACCTCGTGTTCCCCTGGAAGGCCGAGAGGCTCCGACTTCTGCCATCTTTGCTTTCTAGCACACGTATTTCTTATTTAAAAAAAAAAGGCAAAATTTAATAGAAAAAAGTCTTATTTATTTTAACGAGTACCAATAAAAGACATCTAAATAGGCTCTCTAATCATTATTAGTATATATTAACAATAATTTTTTTTTTTTACATTTTGTCTATAAAATTGAATCAGGATTCCAAAAATGTATCTTTTCGCTAGTAGCTATTGTAGTTTTTGAAGTATAATTTTTTTTTTGTTTTTTTTTTTTTCACATTTTCCCAAAAAAAATGGAATTAGCCGGAATCCCCCCCCAAAAAAAAAACCCAATGGTTTTTTTTTTAATTTTTTTCCCTTTTCCCCCCCCCCTTTTTTTATCTATTGGAGTTTTTGAGATATTAAGTTGTAGTTCTAAACCAAATATCTACTATAGTATACTATAGTATTATTATATACGTAAATAATATTAAATATATATTATACTAATAATACTATATATATAATATATATATAGTATATGTTATATATATGTATATATATATATTATTTTCAAGAATTTTTTTTTCAAGAATTACAGTATATTATATAATAAAAATATAATATTATATATTACTTTATAAACAACTAAGTTTTAACTGTACTGTTACAATTTATGATATTTTCAGAATACTATTAAAAAAAAAAAAAAAAAAAAATACTAGAGTGCATGAATCATTTTCCTTTATGGCTTCACAGTATATTAAGCTCTACCACTATTAGCTAACGAGCAAAAAAGATCGGTAGTCATATAAATTTTTTTTATATTATTATTCTAAAATTGTGAGCAGCGAATGATTCATCAGTAATTCCTATTGCTTACAATAAACGAACGCAGCACTTGATGCCAGAGAAGACAATACTTTTCAAATAAAGTCATTGTATTTTAATTACAAATAATAAAAGAAAGTTGTAACACTTTGTTTGCTCGTTAGCTCAGTGGTAGAGCGTTGCAATTCAAGGTCCCTTACACAGCAAAGGTCGCAGTTCGAACCCTGCACGGGCTATTTTTTTTCTTTTCAGTTTCTGTTTAGAATGGTGGATGCTCATCAATACATCGCAAATGAGTGGTGTTGCTCACTTATATATATATATAATATACTATACTATATAGCTTATCATAAGATATATATATATTATAAATAGAATTAGTATTATATATATATATAAGTAATAACTATAATAAATATATATAATATAATACATTAGATATAATTATATTATATAATATATATATATATATAATGATAGTATCATTATTATTATATAGTAAGTATATTATATATATATAATATAATATATATATATATAATATATATAATATTATATATATATATTATATATATATGATATAGATATATAATATATAATAGTAATAGATATAATAGTAGTATAATTAATAGTATATATATATTATATATTATAGTATATATAACTATATAAATATATAATATATATAAAATATATATAAATATATAAATTTTATTATTAGAAATAAAAAAAAATTATTAAATTAAAATAATATACTATTATCTTATCATATAATACATCTATATATACAATCAGCACCGCTTATATATATATATAAGTAGTATATATAGTATAAAGTAATAGTATATATATAATATAGTATACTATATATAATATAGAGTATATATATATATTATATGAGCATATAAATAATATATTTATAAATATAATATAATTATAAATATATGAAGTATATATAATATACTATATCATAATATTATATATATATATATACCTCTGTGTTCTATATATTCTTAACAATATATTGGATTTATCACTTCCCGTTTAATATATATATAATATAGTTATTAAATATATAAGTATATATTATATATATAAGTATAATATAGTTAATAAACTATATATACTATATAACTATATATATAATATAATATAGTAGTAATATATTATATATATAGTATATATTAATATATATATATATATATAGTTATATAATATATGTATAATATATGATAATGATATTATATATATATATCAGTATATATAGTGAAGTATATATATATAGAATATATATATACGACCGGTATTATATATATATATCAAATATTATATATATATAGTATATATAATCAGTATATATATATGTATTATATATTATATTAATATATAATATATATATTATATATATTATAGTTAATATATATATAGTATATATATAATATAATTACTATATATATATATAGTATATATATATAAGGTGCAGGGGTCTTGACCATTTTCTTGGTGGGCTAATATATATGTATATGGTATAATGTATCCTTAACACAGTACTAATAAGTATAGGTATATATATATCTTAATAGTATAGTATATATAGTACTATAATAATATATTAAATATATTTATGATATAGATAATATATACTATAAATTAAATCTACTATATATATAATAGTTAGTAAAATGTAAATGTCATATATATAATATATATATATATGTATATATATTTTTTTATATTTTTATTTTGTTTATTTTTTTTTAATTTTTTTTTTTTATTAATTATTTTTTTTTTTTTATTTTTTTTAACTTTTTATTTTTTATATTTTTTTTATTTTTTATATATTTTTTTTTTTTTTTATTTTTTTTAGATTTTTTTTTTTTATTTATTTTTTTTTTATTAGTATTTTATTTTCTTTTAATTTAATTATTTTTTTTATTTATTTTATTTTTTTTAATTTTTTTTTTTTTTTTTTTATATTTTTTTTTTTTATTTTTTTTTCTTTTTTTTATTATTATATTATATATATTATATGAGATATAT
>JABUQX010012834.1:22500-25000 GCA_015478945.1 Trachelipus rathkii | reverse complement strand
ATTGTCTAAAGTCATGGAAAATCACATTTATTTCTACCTTTGGAATTCAATCATTTTTTATTTATTTTGTTGTTCAGTATTCTCAACCAATTATATTTTTATACTTTATTTAATGGTTTTTGTTCCGTGCACATAAATGGTTTGGTATTGTATATACAAAGGTATGATCTAAATAAAAATGTGTAGTTCGCCCAATCCCAAATGCTCTGAAAATTTATATTGTTCTGATGAACAGAAAAATTTCTCCAATTTTCATTTATAAATTTTTTTTGGATTTTCAGAAAAAAAAAATTTAATTTTCACTCACAGAGGATTTGGTAGATTTTTGACAATGTTCTTGGAACATATCAAGCTACAACCTTTGCTTAGATCATATGTAGATGATATTTGTTGTATTTGTTATATATATATATATATATATATTATAATGATATTATAATATATATATATATATATATATATATATATATAATTATATATAGTTACAGTACATATATATATATATATATATATATATATATATATATATATAATTATATATATATATATATATATATATATATATATATATATATATATATATATATATATTTGTTTATATATATATATATATATATATATATATATATATATATATATATATAGTGACAGTACAAACAAAAAAATTATTTTGGTTTTCACTTGTCGATAAGAAACAATACTTTCGAAATAGTAATTTCAGATTCCGTAGAATTGCATCGTTCGCTTTTTATTTCATGCGTAAATGGTAATAAAGTAAAGAAAAACCGACGGAAATTAAAATTTTAAGGATTTTGCCTCCAATTTACCAAAAAATATTGGATCACTTCCATTTTTTTTAACATGAAGTTGTAAAACTAAGTAGAAAGCTCAAAAAAGATGAAGGTCGATCTGGGTTGGAAAACATAACTGTAGATTGTGAAAGCCGAGTACAATCTACTGAATTTAGACACAGAGATCGATATTTAGGCTTTCAGCAAGATGAAAGAGTTATATAGAATGTAAAGATGTTAAGAAATTATATAGAAGTATAAAAAAGTAAATTTATCTGGGAATGGGAAAGTAAAATTGTTTCAGTGTATTTTTGTTCCAATAATTTTGAGTGGATGCTGCTAGACTTGGATATTAAATTCTAATATGAAGAAATAGATTAAGGCTTGGGAATTGAAAGGTTTACTAGACTTTTGTGATAAAAATGTGAGGTGTAGAATTAGATGTTCAAAAGAACGTGGTATTTGTTGTTTGGAGAGATTCATGATGAAAAGAGCAAATCAAAGGGTATTAAGATTATATGAACAAGTGCTTAAAATAAATGATGAGAGATCGACTTAAAAAGCTTTGATGTTTGAAGTAATAGGCAATAGGGAAAGGTGCAAACGCAAATAGAAGTGGCTTTATGGAGTAAAAGACCTATTAACAGACCTATTTAACATTAGTATGAGTGAATGAAATAGATTGACATAAGATTGATTCATCTGTAGGAGACTAGTGCATATACGTTTCCTTTAAGGGATTCCAATAACAAACAAGTTTTTAATAATAATCCAGTTACTTGGATAGCCTCTGCACTCTCCGGAATATTACAATTACTTGAGCAACCAGGACCTGTAAAGGACGTCACCCCACACTTATGTAAGGACTGAATGATGAGATTCTACTAGTATATATATATATATATATATATATATATATATATATATATATATATATATATATATATATATATATATATATATATATATATATTTATAGTATATATATATATATATATATATATATATATATATATATATATATATATATATATATATATATATATATATATATATATATATGTTTGCAATGTTATAGCACGTTTTCCAATAGAAACTGAAATATAATAATAATTGCAAGTAGTTGAACTTAAGATAAGAAAGCGTTTGTCGTTTGTCCTTTCAAACATTAGCAAATAGAGCGAACAGTTAATGGAATTCTATTGACTTTAATTAAGGTTCTAAATACATCCTGACACTCTTCTAAAGGAATTTGGAGAAAGTCCAGAAGGGTAATAGATCTTACTTTACATTTTGTGTGTTAACTCTATATATATATATATATATATATATATATATATATATATATATATATATATATATATATATATATATATATATATATATATATATATATATATATATATATATATATATATATATATATATAACAACTTTCACTCAAATATTTAATAGGGCATGGCTAACAAACAATCTTCTCTCCACTCTGGAAGCATGCAAATATAATTCCTATACTAAAGCCTTGTAGACCACCTTATGATCCAACTTCATACATACCTATTTCACTACTAACCACAACATCCAAAGTATTAGAAAAATTTATCCTCAATAGAATTTCTCCCTCTGTCTCTTTACCTAACTCGCAACATGGATTCTGACAAAAACCACTCCACAAATAGTCTCCCAGCCGATATAACACAACACTTCCT
>JABUQX010012833.1:20000-32250 GCA_015478945.1 Trachelipus rathkii | reverse complement strand
ATGAAAATAAATTAACACTATTGTTTGGCAAGTACGTTCAATGTTTTGTGCACCTGTTTCCTTTGCTAAAATTAATTTTTTTTTTTAGAGCCATAACATATCTAAAATACTACATCTACCGGGGAAAAGGAATACATGCATGGAATGCTAGGTAAAATTTATTAGTGCGGGGAAAGGTAAAAAAAAAAAAAAAAAAAAAAAAAAAAAAAAAAAAAAAAAAAATAAAAAAAAAAAAAATCTCAAAAAAATTAAAATAGTACAGGGAAAAGGAATACATTTTTGGAAATCCTGGTAAAAATTTTAGATTGGAAAAAATGTAAAAAAAAAAAAAAAAAAGAAATTATGTAATAATTATATTAATATGAAATAGAAGGCCTATTTAGATATTTACGAGACCTTTTATACTTGTGCGTTAAATAAATAGACTATTAATTTTTAGTTGTTTTTAATTAAAGAATACCCCAAGGGTTATACCGCACCGATGGGCAGGAGTCGGGGGTCTCTCGGCCTTCCGGGGAACTAGGACGGGATAGGACTAATTCCCCCCCCTCCGGGAGGTCTTCCGGAAACCCCCGCCTCTTTGGATTTGGGGTCGCGGGGGTTCTCCCGCCCCTCCCCTACGGGGTATGGAAAACGTCCCCCTGTGTTCCCGTCGGGCTCGAGCCCTCATTGTCCGGTGTAATACCTATTACAAATAATATATAAATAATATATATATATATATCTATATATATATATAATATATAAATATGATATATATAATATATATATATAATATATATATACCTTATATATATTTCGAAAAATATAAACCAATAAAGACTATGTCCCCCGCCAACGCGGCTCGAGCTCGCCCCCCCAAAAAAAAATAGCCTTTTTTTTTTTTTTTTTTTTTTTTTTTTTTTTTTAACATTTCCGAGCTAAAATGTGCCAGGATTTCAAACAAATGTATTCTATTGCCCTGGAGCTATTGTCAGTTTTTGAGATATGGATTGTGGCTCTTTAGAGGCTGGGCCCTAATAATTAAATTATAATTATAATTATAATGTATAGCTATAATTATAATTATTATTTTAATATTATAATATTATATATTATTATTATTAATATTATTATATTATATTATTCAATATTATATTATTATTATTATTATTATTATTATAAACAATAATCGAACATCCAGTAAAAGAAAGAAATCATCCTAAATGATTAAATAAATGCCAATAAATTTATTTAAATAGTAGAAGCGAAGAGAAAGAAACCTTAATAATGGTCTTTCTCGTTGTACTAAACCTTTTCCTGTTTCCGGCGAACCATAAGTGCTTGCAGATTTAAAAATATTTGCAGAGATTTTAAACTATTTTCTATTCTGTTTTACAAACAATTTATGATATTACTACCACCTTACAAATTACGTGGTTGGCGAAATCACAAAGAACCTATATATATATTCCCATTTATCGCAAATTCATCTCTACCAAAAATTATTTGCATCAAAAAATTATTACATATAAAAGATCTAACTTTAATGCAGAAGAGATTTTTTTTCCTTATATTGCATGAGCATTACCTCGTATCTGTATATAACAAATCGTTTTTCTAATATTCTTCATTATTTAGTTACAAGTAGAAATAAAATAATGCCAATTTTTTTAAATATTATTTATAAAAAATTATTCTTTATATTTGCTGTATATTTTATCGTTTTTTTTCAATTATTTAGTCAAATAGAAATAAAATAACTAATAAGTGCAAATTTTTTTTAAAAACATTTCCTATGCGAGTTCAAGCAAGCAAAACAAAACCAAGCAAGATCATAATAAAAATGGCTTCAAAAAATGTCCATAGGTTTCTCTGGAAGGTTAATGGAGCCTTATGTCATACTATGAAAACTGCTTATTTTACTTATATAACGAGTAGTTTTCATAGCTCGACAAAAAGGACTCATTAATCTTTCAAAGAAACCAATGAACATTTTTTAATGGGAATATATATATTATTGGAAAAATTCTTTACAGAATTATCCGAAAGGTGTAAATAGAACAGTTTGTGACTGTTCCTCCAAATTGGAGACGTCTAATTTCAATACATAAAACAAAAAGGGAGAAATAGTCTTAATAACAAAGTTAAAGTTTAAAATCAATAATACAACTCACCTAAGGTTTATGATATAGCTTGATTAATCTGGGTGTCTAGTAAATTTACTTGGCGGATGTGGCCTTTTTAAGTTGAAAGGCTTATTAGTGTAATGTATAGGTAGTTAAAGTTCAAAGCTTAAGGCTATCATAATCTATTACCTAGTAAGAGTGGTTGTACCAAACTTAAATCAAGGATAGGGCGATAAAGTCAGAGGTGATTAGATTAAATAGAATAGATAGAATACCTAACAATCAGCCCTGCTAAAGTCGGAATATAAAGAGTTAGGGCTAGCTTGGCATCACAGAAACCTAGCCCAATTCAAGCTTGGACAAGCGTATACTCTATCTTTTAATAAGGTAAGATTGAAAGCCTATCCACTTACAACTATAAAACATAAATATACTTAGTTCTTTTCTGGCAAGTGGAGAACTTTATAAAATAATTCACTGTTATAGCTCACGGCTACATTTTTAAAACTCTTCAGTACTGGCTTTTTTTATTATTAGCCTGCTCTCTCCTCTATTTTCAAAAAACATGCTTCGGCTGTTGCCTAACCAACAATTTTTAGCCAAAGCCAAATTAAATCTCCAAACCATAGTGTAATCTAAAATAGTTTATAGCAAAATAGGAAAGTTTTAATACAGGAATAAAATATTTTTAATATCCTCCCCTGAGAAAAGAATTTGCAAAGCAAATTAAGGGGAATTGACTTTCAACTAAACAAATAGCTTTTAAATCATAACATTCAATTCATAACATGCAATATTATAAAGCAAATCAAAATATATTAGCAAGTTCAAGCTTTATACAAACAAAGCAGTACAATAGTGTAAGCAAAGTATTCAAAATATAATTAACAGGGAGAGGCAGAATAAATTACTCAAATATAGTTGAATAGTCCACAAGGACAAGTGTGTAAAATCAAAACGATTAAATTTATAATTTAAAATTTTAAAGTAAGATTTTAGCTTTGAACCATGTTTGTGATATAATAAGCACTGTTGTAAAACCAGAGACAAAAAAAAGGTAATAGGAGTATAATCTAGCACTGTTGTTGTGCAACCAGTTTGATCCAGAATTAAATGAGATTCAAAGCAAAATCTTTTTTTTAACAATCAAAAAAGACCAACATTATGTATGTAAAGCCAAAATTATTTAAAAAGCCAGCCAACTAATATAAAGTATAAAACATATGCAAAGGGTCATTGTAAACGATTCAAATGTAAACCTCATATGCAAGGCCAAATTAAAGTATTAAGTAATTACCACGCAAGAGTTCAAGCCATATGTTGTACAATATAAGCAAAGTATTCAAAATGTAGTAATAACCAAGGAAATTCCGAATAAATTATTCAAATATAATAGAACGGTCCACAAGGACAAGTGTGTAAAATCAAAACAATAGTAAATTGAGCAATTCAAAATTTTAGAGTAAGACTTTAGCTTTGAACCAAGTTTGCTTAAGATACAGCATAATAAGCACCTATGTAAAACCAGAGACAAAAAAAAGGGTAATAGGAGTATAATCTAGCACTGTTGTGCAACCAGTTTAAACCAGAATTAAATGGGTAAAAGGTTCAAAGAAAATCTTTTTTTTAACTATATAAAAAAAAAAACCACATGTGTCAAAGTATTTTTTTTTTAAAAGAAGCCGATGTCTAAATGTAAAGTCAAATAAAATTTTAAAGTAAGATTTTAGCTTTGAACCTTGTTTGTGATATAGGATTAATAGGCACTGTTGTAAAACCAGAGACAAAAAAAAAGAGTATAGGAGTATAAGCAGGCGCTGTTGTGCAACCGGTTCAAACCAGAATTAAATGGAAAATTCAAAGCAAAATCTTTTTTTATTAACTATCAAAAAAGACCACATGGGTCAAAAGTATTTTTTTTCAAAGGAAGTCGATGGCCAAATGCAAAAAACAAAACAAAAAAAAACAAACATATGTAATGTTAAATAAGTTTTTTTTTTAAATGCCCATAGGCTAAATAATACAAAGGGACTACACATATGCAAAAGGGTAATGTAGACGTTTAAAAGTCAACGGCCAATTATTGTTAATGTTTAAAAAAGACATGTAATGTACGTAAGTAAAATTTATAAAGGAATTTTTATTTCAGAAATGTGCCAAATATGTGTAAAAGGTTGTGTAAAAGTTTAAAACCAATAGGTCAAAAAATGTTAAAAAACACCTGTAATGTAAATTACACAGACTATGTAGTAGCCATTTCAAAATACCAGTAGGTCTAATCAAATATTCATAAATAAAACAATTTTTTTTTTAACAAGCCGATGTCTAAATATAAATATAAGTATGTAATAGTTATAATAGTATAAAACATAATATATGACAACTGATATAAAGGGGCAAAACATGCAAATGGTCAAATAATATAGATATGAATGTTTAAAGGAAGACCACTACCCAAAGATAGAAGTCCTAAAACAAATCTTTAACGGCTTTAACACGGAAACGGTCTGACGACAGTAGTCCTAATAAAAATAAGAACAAAAGAAATTTATGGTCGATGTGTAGCCTATCCACACATATTATAAAGTATAATTAAGAACTAAAAAGCCTAAGTAGTATAGTAACATGTAAGTAGAATGATGTTAAAGATAATATAAAAAAATATGCTTCCATGCACGATAGCCGAATATGTTAGGTAATAGTAAGGCAGAGCTGTCCCACTACCGAATTCATGGGCGTCCGCACATAGGGGCAAGGAGGGACTTGCCCCCCCCTGGAATTCGGGATCTAATTTAAATAAATAAAATAAATTAAGTATATATATATATATATATATATATAGTATATATATAATATACTATATATATATTAGTATATCATAATATATAATATAATATATATATATGGTGAAGTTACATAATAATGGAAGGAAAAACTATAGACTTTAGAGAAAGGTTTATTTAGAAGAAAAGTTTTATATATAGTAGAACATGAAAGCAAATATTTAATTTTTTTTATTTTTTTTTTAATATAATAATTACTCCAGAAGGACGCATGCTTTGCCGGTAGAGTACTTTTAGTGTGCAACTATTTAATGGTTGCGAGTTATATTTATTTTTTATTTTTTTTAAACTATGGGAACCCCAAGGGTATACCCGCACCGATGGCAGAGTCGGGGCCTCTCGGCCTTCCGGGGAACGTCAGGGTAGGACGATTTTCCCCCCCTCCGGGGAGGCTCCGGAAACCCGCCTTTGGTATTTGGGTGTCGCGGGGTTCCTCCGCCCTCCCCTAACGGGGTATGAAAACGTCCCCCCTCTGTTCCCGTCGGCTTCGAGCCCCCTACTTGGCCGTGTAAAATACTGTATATTAAAGTATTTTACACGGCCAAGTAGGGGGCTCGAGCCGACGGGGAACAGAGAGGGGACGTTTTCCATTACCCCGTAGGGGAGGGGCGGAGGAACCCCCGCGACACCCAAAATACCAAAGAGCGGGGGTTCCGGAGAACCTCCCGGAGGGGGGGAAATAGTCCTACCCTGGCGTTCCCCGGAAGCCGAGAACCCCGACTCCTGCCATCGGTGCTGTATATCCTTGGGGGTCCATTAGTTGAAAAAAAAAAGTATATATATATATAAACTCGCAAAACCATTAAAAAATGTTGCACGATTTAAAAAGTACCACGAAAAAGCATGCGTCTCTGGAAGTAATTATATAAAAAATTTAATTTTTTTTTTTTTTTTTAAATAACACTTCTTTTCATGTTCTACATATATTTAGTAAACTTTTCTTCTAAATAAACTTTCCTCAAAAGTCTATAGTTTTTCCTTCCTTTATGGTTAACCTTCACCTATATATAATATATATATATATATATAATACTCATATATATATATATATATATATATATTATAATAGTATATATATATATATATATATATTATATATTGTATATATATATATATATATATATAGTAATTATATAGATAAATATATAATATATATATATATATATATATATATATATATATATATATATAATATATATATAAAATTATATATATATATATATATATAATATATATATATATATATATATATATATATATATATATATTATATATTATATATATATATATATATATATATATATATATATATATATATATATATAATTATATATATATATACTATATAATATATTTAAGCTTTGCCCCACCCTGGAAAATTTTCTGCGGACGTCCATGCTACCGATCCTTACAAAATCGTAGCACAAATTTATTATTAGGCCTAAATACAATGAGCAGAGATTAGGCTACTCCAGAATAAAATCCTAAGCAAATCTTTAAAGCAGATATGAGAGTTCAAAGGCTACAGTTCAAGCAAGGACAGTATGAATTACTATTATAGGTTTTCGTAAAATAATTTTTTTTTTTTTAAATTTCCAAATTATCTAATTATCCACAAGGGAAAAAAAAGCCTATAAAGGTAGAATCAAACGACTACTTAAAAATGACTAAAGTTCTAAAATATAGTGGCACTTTAAATTCATTAATCGCATTAAAATTCATTAATTCATTAAAAACATTAATCGCAAATTCAATAGGCTTATATTTTGGCTTAGTCTTAGGGTTAATTTTTATAAGCCAGAAATGTAATTCTAATAATAACAAATATAAGTATAAATGTAAATTTAATCCCTTTAAAATAAGATAACAAGCTGGGTAAACACTTGAAAGGTATTTGTATAACTTATTTTAGTATTCAAGTTTTAAAATTTTAAATGGGGGTAATTTTTTTTCATTAAGAAAAACTGTTTTTGTCATAGCTATTACAAGCATACATAATAAACTCATAAGAAGGCACGGGATTATCACAAAACACATGCAGGCCTTGTACAAATCCATGAGAATCTATTTCATTTTCAACCCCATATAATATGCATTAATGCCCTAGCACTAAGAGTAAAGCTATACCTAGCAGGTCAATAATAGCCTATTCGTAAGAAATATGTAGGCTATCAGACTTTCAATTTTAATCAAAATAAATTGTATAAGCACCTAATTTAAGCTAATAACACAAATTTCCATTTGTTTAGGGGACACTTTGCAATTGATAGGCTTTTAACAGAAGAGTATTTTGCAAATTTAATTTCAACAGAGGGAACAGATTCTTCGCTTGCACTATAGGGTGCATCATAATTTCCATATTGCAAAAGCCATATATTTAAAACAATGTGATTACAATCTTCAACAAAAAACTACTTTACAAGTTTATTCAAATTTAAGGCAACACACTCCAGGTAACAAATAAACTTCAACAAGCTATAAGGTGAGTAATAAAATAAATTCAAAAAGCAAAATAATAGGAATAATTAAAATAACCGTCTTCTAAATTTACTTAGGAAAGTTATTGGAAATTTTTTTTGCAGAATTATCCGAAAGGTGTAAATAGAACAGTTTGTGACTGTTCCTTCCAAATTGAGACGTCTATTTCAATTACAGAAAAAAAGTAAATAGCTTAATAACAAAGTTTAAAATCAATAATGCAACTCACCTAAGGTTTATGATATAGCTTGATAATCTGGGGGTTGTTTCCTAAGTAAATTTATTTGGGATGTGGCCTTTTTAGTGAAAGGCTTTATTAGTGTAAGGTATAGGTAGTTAAAGTTCAAAGCTTAAGGCCTATCATAACCATTACCTAGTAAAGAGTGGTCTTGCAAACCAAACTTAAATCAAGGATAGGGCGATAAAGTCAGAGGTGATTAGATTAAATAGAATAGATATAATACCTTACAACCAGCCCTGCTAAAGTCGGAATATAAAGAGTTAGGGCTAGCTTGGCATCACAGAAAACTCATAGCCCTATTCAAGGCTTGGAATTTCTTGATTCTATCTTTTTAATAAGGTAAGTGAAAGCCTATCCACTTTACACTATAAAACATAATATACTTTAGTTCTTTTCGGCAAGTGGGAGAACTTTATAACAATAATTCACTTATAGCTCACGGCTACATTTTTAAAACTCTTCAGTACTGGCTTTTTTTTATTAGCCCCTCCTCTCTCCTCATTTCAAAAAAACATGCTTCGGCTGTCTGCCTAGACCAACAATTGTAGCCAAAGCCAAATTAAAATCTCCACACCATAGGTGCTAATCTAAAATTAGTTTATCAGCAAAATAGGAAAGTTTTAATACAGGAATAAAATATTCTATAACTATATTATATATAATATATATATAATTATATTAATATATATATATATAGTATATATATATATATAATATATAATATATAATATATATATATATATTATATATAATATATTATATATATATATACTATTATATACTATATATATAATTATATTATATATATATATTATTATATATATATATATTTATAGTATATATATACATGTAGTTTAAGATTACCACATATGATACTATATATAAATAGGATATATATAAGTATTAGGTAGTGTAGAGATTTTAAATTTATTGGTACTTTAGTCTCTAAAAATAATTGTTGGTTTATATAGGTGAGCTAATACCAGCTCGAAGCCATGTTTTTTATGAAAATTGAGGAGAGAGCAGCGCTATGCTAAGTTAAAAAATAAACTCATAGTGTAATACTGAAGCAGTCTTTTAAAAAAATGTAGCCGTTGAGCTAATATTATAATATACAGTGGAATATGTATTTTATAAAAGTTCTCCACTATTAGCCAGAAAATAATAATAACTAAAAGATTAATAATATTAGGTTATGTTTTATATATAGTTAGTAGATATTGTGATACAAGTTATTAGTGATATATAGGATAAGGCTTTCCAATCTAACCTTATTAAAATAAGGTATATATGAATATATACGCTTGTCCAAGCATTGCTTAATATAGCGGTCTTAAGTTTTCTGTATTTGAATGCCAGCTTACCCTTAACTCTTGTATTATTTACACTTGACATTTTAGCAGGGTACTGGTTTGTAAGGTATTATATCTATATTCTATTTATCTAATCCACCTCTGACTATTATGTATCGCTACTACCCTATCCTTGATTTAAGTTATTGGTCAACACACTCTATACATACGGTAATAGGTTATGATAGCCTTAAGCTTTGAACTTTAACTCCTAAACTCAGTAATTAATACACTAATAATATAAATCAAATATTCGAAGAAAGCTTCAAATTAATGATTGTAATTTACTTTTATAGGTATTATATCAAACACTACCTAAGATTATCATAAGCTATATCATTATAAACCTTCTATAGTATAGTGAAGTTGCTATAATTATATAGTAATTATATTAAACTTTGTTATTAAGCTATTTACTTTTTTTCTGTAATTGAAATAGACGTCTCAATATTTGGTTATAGAGGAGACAGTCAACAATACTGTTTACTTAATTATACACCTAGTTATCAGGAATAATTATTCTGCAAAAAAATAATTTCCAATAACTGTTTACCTAATGATAATATTAGAAAGACGTCGATTATTTATTATTCCTTAATATTATTTTGCTTTTTGAAATTATATATATATAATTAATATACTATCATCCATTATTAGTCTTGCTTGAATGAGTTTATTTGCTTACCTGAGAGTGTTATATATTATGTTGCCTTTAAAATTTTAAATAAACTTTCTAAGATAGTAGTTTATTTGATTGTAAGAGATTTGATAATTACAATTGTTTTATATACATATAGTGTGAGCTTTATTGCAATATGGATAATAATATATAATGCCACCTCTATATAAGTGCAAGCGATAGAATTCTATGTTATCCCTCATCTGTGGATAATTATAGAATTTTAGCAATAAATAAACTCTTCTGTTAAAAGCCTCACAATGCAAAGTGCTCCCCTAAAACAAATTGGCAATAATATTTGTTAGTTATAGCAGTTAAATTAGGTTAGCTATTAATACACAATTTATTTTGATTAAAATTGAAAGTCTGATCGATATAATTATATTGTCTTACGAATATGGCTATATTAGTTGAACTACTAGCTATTAGTAATATGAACCCTTTTTGAATTCTGGCAAGGTATAGGAAAATCATGCATATATATTTAATATATTAGGATGAGTTGAGAAAGTGAAATAGCGTATCTTTCATGTGAATTTGTATACATAAGGCTAATACTGCAATAGTGTTATCTTATTACTATATATATATATATAATTATATCTATATATACTATATAATAATATATACTATACTATATATATAGTATATATATATATATATATATATATAAGCGAAATAATTCAAACAAGCCAAATATCTTAGAAGTATTGCATGTGTCCACCACAACCTAGATACTAGATTAGATATACTCACACGCCACACTTCTATCTTAGATTATATATATTGTATCCGACTTATTTTAAGATAGAGCCTAGTACATCATTGGCATCTATGAGTTCATTATTAATGAGTGCGAATTTTATTGAAATAAACCTAAACCTCTCAGTAAACAAAAGCCTTTTTATTAAGACAACTCTATTTTAGAACATAGCTCTTCTTCCGATAGGCGTGAGATTATATTGCGAATTCTTATTAGCTCTTATAACTCTTTGTACTATAAAGAAGAGTATATAATTGTGTCTCAATCCATCTTATGGCTTTTTTGATCCCTAATATTTTAAAGGAGAGATTATTAAATTTTCTCCTTTAGTAATTTTAACGGAATATTAGCTTATATAATTTTATTCTCGAGCTTATAAATAACAAAATGTCTTGGCTTATAAATATAGAAGTTAACCCGTTAACGAACAGTAACGCAGCGAACTAAATATAAGCCTTATCCTATTAATGGTTTGCGAGAATTTAAATGATTATTATTTGAGACATGAATTAATGAATATTCAACACGTCACTGAATTTAAAGCAAAATTTATCATTTATAAGACTACTTTATTACATTTTTTGATAAACATAGTAGATAAACCGTTCTGTTTGTATAAATTCCTTTGGAGAAAATTTCGTGGATCATTTTTGGTGAAGGTTATACTCGGAGACGAACGAATCCATTTTAAATTCTTTTTATTACGAGAGCGCTATATTAAATTCCGTAACGGTGACAGAAGATTTTAAGAAAACGTGACTAATTTCACCGCATGCATAAATACTGTTGATTCAACATTTCAAAAAATATTTTTTTTTGGATTAGAACAACTCTCGACTCACGCTGCACATGTCTTATGAATGCATTTAGGTGAAAACTTTTTCATATATCAAAAGCTCAAATTTTACTATTAAACTTTATATCTAGTATTTACAAAAATATTTATTCTAGTTTTTAACACTCTGTTTACTGACAAAAACCAAAACTATTTTATAAAAAAAAAAAATATTAAATTTTAAGTTTTCATTTACAGGAAAATTAAAACTTTATAACCTTCTAAGTGTGAGCATTACCATTTCCTTAAAAATTTTAAATTTTTAAGTTTTACATTAACAAGAAAAATTTTAACTTTATAACTTTCTAAGTCCTAAGTCACCTTTAAAACTCATCACCTATATACATTTTACATTCATTCAGATCTCAAAATTTATAAATATTTTGATGAAATGGGCCTCATATTTTATTTTATTAATTTAATTAGTATAAGACGGGTAAGGAAAACTTTAAACAAATACTGATTGATTTAGATATGGAACATCTTAAATAATGGGACTGA
This sequence comes from Trachelipus rathkii, assembly GCA_015478945.1. Classification (NCBI taxonomy): domain Eukaryota; kingdom Metazoa; phylum Arthropoda; class Malacostraca; order Isopoda; family Trachelipodidae; genus Trachelipus; species Trachelipus rathkii. The sequence goes on along the minus strand of JABUQX010012833.1, from coordinate 20,450 downwards.
ACTATGTATTAAAGTTTAATATAAAGCATAAAAAAATGAAAAAAAAATGCAAAAAGTTAAGCCTTGACTACTTGTTGATTAAGATCATAATTGCAACTGAATGAATAACGTTGACTATGAGGGTGGCCAGCATTATAAGATTGAAAAAAAATTAATAATAAAAAAAAGTTTTTTGACAGCTCAAAAAAATAGGCCCTGTAATGATGATTGTTTAGATCTTATATGTTAAATGGAAAACGCAAAAATTATTAAAACAAATCTGAATATTAATGCCAAAGGTTATTAATTTTCCAAATAATAGTTTTTATTTTAATTGGTATTATTTTAACTAATAACTGTTTGTTGATATTGAAAGAATGTAGTTTACCTAATATTTACCGGTTCTGGAAGCAGAAAATTTTAACTTAGGATCCCATAATGTACGGTGTTGATAATCTGATTATTATTATT